>OY731404.1:59612500-59668520 GCA_963425845.1 Sphenostylis stenocarpa
GTTTTGTTTGACTCGCATTTTTTAAAGTGTGGCTCAACGCTTTTTAGGTTGTTCGATAACTGAGCTGGACCTAAAAGAGAGATTTTTGAAAGGTTCGAGGAGTCACCACCAATGTTTTTACCGAAAACATTGGAAAAGGAAAAAGAAGGTAGTGGTTTTTTATGAAAAACCAACTTTTGTCATTACAACTAGAGTTAGGTAAGGGAATTAGTTACATGTAGGGAAGGTATTAGCTTCATTACAACTTTAGAAATAAGAACTTTAAACTACGCTTTTACCCTAATTTATTCATTGCAAAAATTAAGTTATCGACTACATGGTCCTAAATGACTAATGCACAACAATATTATCTAAAAAGCAATAAAATAGAGAAGGGAGTATGGAGGAACCTTCGAAGCAAGCTTTTATAATATGTTCTTGAAAAAGGGTGCTTTTTGGCAAACCTCACGCTCTACAATGATGATCGCTCTTTCTCGTAGCACTCTAGAACACTTTTCTAAGAACTCTGGAAATGCTTCAGAGGGGTCCTAGGAGAGTAATTTGAGAATAGTACAGTAGGGAAAGTTGTAGAAGTGTCTGAAAAGAGTGAGAAGGTCCCCCCTTTTATAGGATTTCGCACCTGTTAGGTCGGGACCGCTATCTCGCCTGACAAGGTCAGGACCGCTGTCTCGCCAAACAAGACGGTGGTCTCGCCTTTGGCAAGTGGTGAGACGACGGTCTCGCCATTAGCGAGTGACGAGACGGTGATCTCGCCCTTAGCAACGGCGAGACGATAGTCTCGAACCTTTGGGTGAAATTTCTTATATTTCGTGTACAAAAATCCTTCTTATTCTAATATGGGGCCTATTGATCAATCCTAGGGACCTTTTAGACCTTGCCCATCTTCGAACAGAAGTCTTTTGCTCTTTATTTTAAGGTCGGGCAAGATTTGGGGTCTATAGCTGCCCCCCCTTCACCTGACTAGCCGACTGTTGGCTCAATATGCTAAAAGATCAGTTGAAGGGTGTTAGATATTGTTTAGATATTGTTAGATATTGTTAACCATAATATTAAACAATATCTTATGTTTATTTTGTTTACTTTCGGTTACTTTTTTTGTTATACCTCCCTATTATAAATAGATTACCCTATGTATGATTGATACACAAGGGAGATTAATCTTGTCGCCGCCGTCTGTTCCGACGTCCAGGGACATCTCGAACGTTTATGCGAGCGGTCGTGAAAAGATGGTTTAGACTCGTGTTTTTTGTTTAAAATGTGTTCATTGCTTCCGAGGTGCTCAACAACTGAACTATCCTCTAATAAAAGCAAGGTTTTCGAAAAGGGGTTCTTTTGGAGTCGCCACCAATGTTTTGACCATAAACATTGGAAAAGGATAAAAAGGTGTTGATTTTAATAAAAACCAAACTTGGCCATCATAACCAGAGTTAGGTAAGGGAGTTAGTTACGTGTGGGGAAGGTGTTAGCACCCCCACAACGCCCCTTTCGGGTTCCCTATGACGGATTAATTCATTTAAGTAAAGATTACGAGAAATTACGCGATTACCCTATTTTATTGCATAATGTTTAAAAATGGTTATCTACATGACTTTATTTACTATTGCATACAGAAAGCAATAAATAAAAGCAGTAAAAAAGAAGAGAATTGAACAGAACCTCCGTAGCAAGCTTCATATTGCGAATCTTTAATTGTGAGGATGCGTTTTGGCAATCCTTCGCTCTACAAAGACTCTCCTCTCCGAATACAACACTGACTATACTAAATTTTACAGAAGAATCGAATGCTGGAATATGATTCCTTAACTGATTGTTACCTTATCAAGGTAGAATCAGAGAGTTCATTCGAAGAGGGAAGAGAATAGACAAGTACTGGGAGTTGTCTGGTGTGTGTAACAGTGGCAAATGAGCCTCCTATTTATAGTTTTTCGCTGCCTGACCATTTGAGACGCCCCTCTGGGTTGGGACGGCCGTCCCAACTGCATCTTTTACATAGGCTGGGACCCCCTGAAAGCTGGGACTGGCAGTCTCACTTGGGACGGCTGTCCCACTTGGCCAGGGAAGGTTGGGACGGCTGTCTCGACTCTGGGACGGTGGTCTCAACCTGTCTTGGCCAGTTTTTGTGTTCTGGGACCCCTGGGAAGCTTTCCTTTCTTTATTTGGACGTCGGTTGGTGCCGATGAACGCCCATTAAAGCTTTATCTTCATATAGGAAGTCTTCTTGGGCTTTATTGATATGCCAGGTGAGCTTTATTTTGTTGTAGGAAGTCTCTTTAGCCTTTATTGAGAGACCGGGCAAAATTAGGGGTCTACAACTGCCCCCCCTTCACCTGCCCAGCTAATTTGTTGGCTTAATATGCTGACAAAATTAGTTTGGTAGGGGGAAGGAGTTAACCCTTTTGCCCGGTTATCCTTCGGATGCTTCTTTGCTGATCCTCCGGATGATAACTATTTTTGATAGGTACCAACCCCTATCTGGTTTGAGCCTTTATAAGGCTCTGGTGAGTACTTACCCTCACCCGGTACGAGTCTGTGTTTTGCTAGACTCTTGTGGGTACCTACCCCCACTAGGTATGAACCTTGTTTTTGCAAGGTTTTGGTGAGTACCTACCCTCACCCGGTATGAGTTCACATTTTGCTAAACTCTTGTGGGTACTTACTTCCGAGGTGCTCAACACTTGAACTATCCTCTAATAGAAGCAAGGTATTTGCAACCCATTTTTGTAATGCTTAGGTGAGTATTTTACTCCACCTAACGCATTCTGCTAAGTTTTGATGAGTACCTACCCTCATCCGGTATAAACCTTATTTTATAAGGCTCTGGTGGGTACTTAACCCCACCTGGTACGAATCTGCATTTTTGCTAGATTCTGATGAGTACCTACCCTCATCCGGTATAAACCTTATTTTGTAAGGCTCTAGTGGGTACCTACCCCCACCCGGTACGAATCTTCATTTTGCTAGATTCTGATGAGTATCTACCCTCATCTGGTATAAACCTTATTTTGTAAGGCTCTGGTGGGTACCTACCCCCACCTGGTACGAATATGCATTTTTGCTAGATTCTGATGAGTACCTACCCTCATCCGGTATAAACCTTATTTTATAAGGCTCTGGTGGGTACCTACCCCCACCTGGTACGAATCTGCATTTTTGCTAGATTCTGATGAGTACCTACCCTCATCCGGTATAAACCTTATTTTATAAGGCGCTGGTGGGTACCTACCCCCACCCAGTACAAATCTGCATTTTGCTAGATTCTGATGAGTATCTACCCTCATCTGGTATAAACCTTATTTTGTAAGGCTCTGGTGGGTACCTACCCCCACCTGGTACGAATCTGCATTTTTGCTAGATTCTGATGAGTACCTACCCTCATCCAGTATAAACCTTATTTTATAAGGCTCTGGTGGGTACCTACCCCCACCTGGTACGAATCTGCATTTTTGCTAGATTCTGATGAGTACCTACCCCATCCGGTATAAACCTTATTTTATAAGGCACTGGTGGGTACCTACCCCACCCGGTAGGAATCTGCATTTTGCTAGATTCTGATGAGTATCTACCCTCATCTGGTATAAACCTTATTTTGTATGGCTCTGGTGGTTACCTACCCCCACCTGGTACGAATCTGCATTTTTGCTAGATTCTGATGAGTACCTACCCTCATCCGGTATAAACCTTATTTTATAAGGCTCTGGTGGGTACCTACCCCCACCTGGTACGAATCTGCATTTTTGCTAGATTATGATGAGTACCTACCCTCATCCGGTATAAACCTTATTTTATAAGGCGCTGGTGGGTACCTACCCCCACCCGGTACGAATCTGCATTTTTGCTAGATTCTGATGAGTACCTACCCTCATCCGGTATAAACCTTATTTTATAAGGCGCTGGTGGGTACCTAGCCCCACCCGGTACGAACCCCGTTCCGCAAGGCTCGATGGGTACCTACCCCCATCCGGTACGAACCCCGTTCCGCAAGGCTCGATGGGTACCTACCCCCACCCGTATGAACCCCATTCTCGCAAGGCTCCGATGGGTACCTACCCCCACCTAGTCCGAACCCCGTTCCGCAAGGCTCGATGGGTACCTACCCCCACCCGGTCCGAACCTCGTTCCGCAAAGCTCGATGGGTACCTACCCCCACCCGGTACGAACCCCATTCCGCAAGGCTCCGATGGGTACCTACCCCCACCCGGTCCGAACTCCGTTCCGCAAGGCTCCGATGGGTACCTACCCCCACCCGGTCCGAACCCCGTTCCGCAAGGCTCGATGGGTACCTACCCCCACCCGGTCCGAACCCCGTTCCGCAAGGCTCGATGGGTACCTACCCCCACCCGGTACGAACCCTGTTCTGCAAGGTTCTGAATAAGCCCCGTTCTGCAAGGCTTTTAGGATGACTTTTTGATAGTCAATCCTGTGATCATCTGGTTTTGGAAATGTGTTGGCGACTTATTGTTTCTGTTCATGCGCCCATTGCGTGGGGAATATTTGATTTGACTTTTTGACTTTTCTGTTAGTCATCCGGTTTTACCGGGGATTCTTTGTTTTTGGCTTTTTCGTTTAGCCATCCGGCTTTGCCGGGGATTTTTGATTTTTGGCTTTTCTGTTTAGCCATCCGGTCTTGCCGGGGATTCTTTGTTGGTTGCCTCTTATTTAGGCGGGAATCCACTGGGGATTTGTTGATTTTTGTTGGTTGTGCCTCTTGATTAGGCAGATGCTTCAATAATGGTGAAGGCTTTTTTACTTGTTATTTTTTTGCCTCTAAATAAGCTGATATTCTACTTGAGGATATTTGTTCTTGATAATACCTCTGAGTAGGCGGGTGTTTTTTGGAAGCTTTGTGCTTGTATTGCCTCTTGCATAGGTTGATTTCCCATTTCTTGGGGATATCGGCTCTTTGCTTGCCTCTGAGTAGGCATAGGCATTCTTGGGAGTGAAGGTTTTGCCTTTCACTGGGGATATTCATATTGGGTGTTATAATCGATTAACTCCCTGAGGATATGAATTTGTATTTTGCCTTTTGCTGGTAGGCCCGCTGGGGATTTTTCTTTTTGGTGATCCACCAGGGATTTGGTTGTTTTATGGGGATCTATTTTGAATTGCCGCCTAGGGAGGAATGGAGTTTTTGACTCCTTATTGGACGCTGTTGTTTGAGCTGGCTTTGCCTATGCTCTTATTCCTACTGGGGAATGGGTTTTTATCTTTTCCTCGCGATTTGAATTTCTTTTTCGCGAGTTGGTTTTTACATATGTGCGCCTTTTTATGCACATTGGCTTTTTTCTTTGGATGAAAAGATATCTTTTTCTCTTTTCTTTTTGGTGATCCCTGGGGAATTTTTCTTTTCTTGGGGGATCTAATCCTTGATTTGATTTTTTTTTTTATGATGGAGTCTTGGCTCCTGACTTTTGTGAAGCTCTTTATTGAGCGTAATGAAGAAATTTTCTTCTTTTCTCTTTTTTTTGGGATTCACCGAGGAGTCTGTCGGTTTCCTGGGGATCCAAATTTGATGATGGAGTCCTGGCTCCTGGCTTTGTGAAGCTCTTATTTGAGCTGGAAGATGGAAATTTTTGTTTTCCTCTTTTTGTAGATTTTCTAGATATACTCTACTTGGAGATTTTTATTCGGCCTTTTTCGTGCCTCTATTGGGGAATGAAAGTTTTTCTTTTCTTTCTTTTTGTTGCCCCCTGGTGATATGGAGGATTTGTCTCCGTATTTTCTTTGATGGACTCTTGTGTAGTCCTTATTCTCCTTTGGGGAATGAAGCGGAGATTTTGGATAAGTGTGCTCGATGACTCATGTGGCGATGAAGCTGAGTCGTGAGATAATCTTTTTGTCTTGCCTCTGGAGTAAGCAAGGATCCTCTTGGGGATGATCAAGCCTTTCCGTTGGCTTTTCTACGTTGATGGCTTCCTTCTTTTTAGATGGAAGGATGTTGATTGAGGCTTCAAATGACTGTGGTTGACGACTCATGTGATGATGATGCTGAGTCGTGGAGTAATTTTTGTTTTGCCTTTGGAGTAGGCAAGGATCCGCTTGGGGATCATCAAGCCTTTCCGTTGGCCTTTTCCTGGTGCACCTTCTTTTATTGAGATAGAAGGTTAGAGCTAGTTTCCTTGAAGCTCTTTATTTTGCTGAAATGGTTTTGATTTTCGCCTTTCGCGATTTTGATCTTCATATTGAGATTGGATTCTGGCGCCTCCTGTTTTCAATCATAAGCATGGAGACTATCCTCCTTATATGCATGTTTATTATTCTTGTTTGAAGAAAATTATTTTTTCTTGATTTTGACAAAGTCGTATTATGCAACTACTTTGTGTGTGAATGTCTTAAATGCAATCTATTGTTTATTTATTTTTTATGCATTTAGAAAGTAACTGGCCTTTTCCCGTTGGCTTCTTATGAATACGTCGATGGGCTCCTCCTTTATGACCACGATGGTGGGCTCCTCTTTCATGATGATGGGCTCTTCTTTTGTTCATCTTTTGGTCTTACCCTATCTTTTGCCTAGACCGCCCTTTGTGGGTTTTCGATCTAGCGGGCTGCCTTAATTTTTGCCTAGACTATCTTAGGGGGTTTTTGCCTTATCTTTTGCCTAGATCGTTCTTTTGAGGTTTCCGATCTAGCAGGCCACCCTGATTTTTACCTAAGAATATCCTAGCAGACATTTATTCCTTTATTATTATTATTTTTTTATGCTTCCCTTTTTTTATGCTTCCCTTTTTTAGATGCATGCTTGATCTTTGATTAAAGGTCTTTACGCATATTTATGATTTATCAATAAAGAGGCATTTCCATAATATTTGGTCAAGAGAAAGGAAATGAAAAGGAATTTTATTGATAAATGAGCAAAAGTTTTATTTCTTTTATAGAAGGATTTCAAAAGGTATTTAGAAGAATAGGTGGTCAGGGTTGGCTACACTGTATAGGCTTAAACAGTCATGTCCATGAAATCTGTCCCCTAGTTCTCCTAATTGCTTTAATTGAGATGCCTGAGCTCAGAGTGAAGACTATGCAGATTGCTTGCTTCTGGAAGAATGTTACTTTAGCCGCCTTTTCAGTTTTCGACTAAAGTAACCATTGCTCTTAATTTCTTTTTTTTTATTTACTTTTTTTTTACCTCTTCTTTTTGCCTAGGACGTATCCTAGCAAGGAATATGGACCCTATCTTTTGCCCAGGAATGTCCTTTGCGGATTTTCATTCCTGATGGGTCTTGAGCAATGTCTTCAAGCATAATACTTCTTCACCGTACTAGAGTTGATTAGGTGTCGAAGTTCTTTTCCATCCATATTGATGAGGATAAGAGCCCCTTCTGAGAAAGCTCATTTGACCCAAAGGGGTCCTTCAATGTTCAATGCCCATTTTCCAATTTTATTGTTTTGGGCTGGAAGCAACTTATTTACCATTAAATCCTTCTTTTGGTAAATATGAGGGTTGACCTTTTTTGTAAGCCTTTTTTTATTTTCCTTTGATAGGCTTGTTCGTGAGATATAATATTCAACCATTTTCTTCAATAAGGTTTAGCTGGTCATATCGGTTTTGAACCCATTCAGCTTCTGTTAAGTTTACTTCCATCATCATGTGTTTTTGTCAACATGATTAGCTGTACCGATTTGCCGTCTCGGATCTTTGCTATAACCGAAGAGTAATCATTTATAATGTAGAGCAATTGTCATGTCAATGCCCCTCTTCCTTTCCTTAGGGATTTCAATCCTCCTATTGATCACCATATTTCCACATTTCCCAGTCAATTACTTGAATGCTTTATGGTGAAGGGTCAAGAGAATAGAAAGAAAGGGGTTTATCACAAAGGCTTGTGTTTTAGAGGGATATATTTTTTTATAATAGAGGTTTCTGTAAGAATGGCTAGCCAAGATTGGTTGGTGTTTAGGCTAGTTTAGACAAACGTCTTGTTCTTATGAGGTGGCATTTTCAGATGATTACTTTATGGCGCCTATTTGTGACTGATTAACATTCCTAGTCCACCCTTTCGGGTTTTCAGCCTAGGATTTTGCCCTTTTATCTTTTTGTCTTGGCCTTTGACCTTGACGGGTTTCTTTTAATAATAATTTCTTTTCTCAAACCATTGTTGAAACACGATTTTCTTATTCGTGTCTCTAGCTAATCAATCATGTTAACTTTGGCTTCATTTTGTCTATGTATTTTGGAACAAAATGTTTGTCTAAACATGGTTATTTAATGGGGTATAGATATGATTAGTGAGAAAAGAAGCAGATAGTAAGAATAACATTCTTTTTGTAATCCAAAGGGAAATGCGTGCCCTAAAGATGCTCGGGGGTTGGGCACACCCCGAGGAGTGATCTCTAATAATCATTGGGCTTACATCCTTTAAAATCGGAAGAAGGACATTTAATGACTAATGCTACCCTTGACGCTAATATCCTTCCCTTTCGGAAGATCGTCTTTAAGGGATGGAGGGGAGACCTCTCTTTTCTTTGTACGACTTGATCTTTTGTGGGGTCGTACTTTAAAGGATTATCCTTAAAATCTGGTGGCCCTCTTATTCTTTGAGCATCCCTTCCAAGCCCTTGTCTGGGCTGTATCCATATCTCTTCATTATATGGGCCACTTTTAAATTGCTAGGAAGTCTTTCCATATTTTCAAATGTTTTCTTCAACCGCATCCATTTAAGGTGTGGTGGACGGCTCGCTTATTCGAGTGTAGTCTTTAGTTTGAACCATGATCAACTTGTAGCCTACCACGAATTTGATTTTTCGGTGGAGCGTTGAAGAAACTTCCCTAGCACCGTGAATCCAAGGTTTCCCCCCTTGGATTCTTTTTTCCTTTTCCTCTTCGGTTTCTTTATTTTTCCTTTGTTTTTAGGAGCATTATCTTGTAGCTCCTTGGATGAATAAATTTTTTTGCTTATCGTCCTGCCCCCAATGATGGCTATATTGGAGATATCTTCATTGATGGACAATTCTTTTGTGCATATCCACAGTACAGCTTTATCCGATGAATAAGCGCAAAGGTGTTATTGCCCCTTCTCTGACATTATCAATTTGGGTATCGACATTTACTTCTTTCTTATTGTCTCCTTGTCCCAAATTGAAGGCCTTAGTTTTTTCCTTATGGGGCTGTATCAATTGAGCTTATTTTTCCAATAGTCTTTGCATGTCCGGGGAAATGGTCCCCTCCTCACTGTCTGACTCAATCCATTCGCCTTCGGCTTTCAGATCCCACAGAGAGTTTTCAATCACAGATATGACTGTTTATATGGTCTATATTTGGGTGTAGATTTTATTCAATTATTTTGGAATGAGAGAGAAAAGAATGAGAAGCATATGAATATTATGAAAAATGCCTCATTGTATTGATGAAAAGAGAAATATATACAGAGTCCCTTTAATCAAAAGATCTCGTGGCCACGGGCAGAGACCGCGATAGATGCATCGGAAGCTTTCGATTATTATTTTTTATTTCTTTTCACCAAAAGATGCATAAAATGGGGAGCCCTAGTTAGCTGGCCTTCTCTACCCAAGCTCACTATTCTGGTTGTGATAGAGGTTGATCATCCACTTTTGGAGTAGATGCATCAAAGGTAATCCACCCTGCATCTATCAGATTCTGGACCTTGTGCTTTAAGGCCACACAGTTTTCAATGGAGTGCCCTGGAGCGCCTGAATGATAATCACAGTTTTCATTAGGCTTGTACCATTCTGGGTATGGTGGCTCCATCTTCTTTGGAGGGACATATGCTAGGAGATGGTCCTTTATCAGCTTTGGCAGCAGACTCCCATAAGAGGTTGGAATGGGGGTGAATTTCTTCTCTTGTCTGCGTGACTGTCCAGCTGATGGCGAAGAGGAAGAAAGAGTAGCAAAGTTCATGGCATTTACACTTCCCTCCTTTTTCCTGCCAAAGGGTTTCTTGAATGATGCGTGGGATTTCTTAAACTTGGGAGGGAATCGAGTATTTTCAACATGGGTTACCTCCTTTACATCAAATTTGTATTCCTCTAATGCCCTTAATCTCTCCTCTAAGGCAAAAATTTGTTGCTCAGAGACTTCATTGTGGAAGCATTGTTGGTACATTAACTCTGTCAATTGCGCCATTTGTTCTTTTATGGCATTAAACTCGGCGGTGAGCATACGGTTCTGCTCCTCTAATTGCTCCATCCTCTTAGATTTTGTGCGTGAGTGGGGACAGGAAGAAGACCAACCACTTTCTAAATGATTTTAAAGATTTTTATTATTTTTTTATTATTATGAATGATCAATGTGAAATAGATATGCCTTAGACAATAGCTTTGGTATTTCCTCAAAAGCCTATGTTTTAAGGGTACCATACCCACCTTAGTGTGTTAACTTCCTTTTTTCAAAGGTTGCCAACATACCTTAGCGCACTTATCTCTTCTAGGAAGGTGATAAATGCACTTGAGTCTCTTTCGCTATTGTCTAAGGATATCTAATACATCCTAGAATGAATGTGTTTATGTATGCACTACAAAAATATTTTTTTATGACAACAGATATTGAAAGTGGAATAACTTTTGACTGGGTTGTCCGATTTAGACGCATAGCATGTCAAAACGAAGAGAAAAGGGTGAATAACCAAGTTAAAAATACCCAAAGGGGATTTGGCCCAGTAATTTTCCCAAAAAACGCTCCTAAGACATATTTTTTGGAGGTTTATTAAAATGATGCGCATGCATACTTAGTGCATTTATTTTCTCTCTTAGTTTTACCACTTATTGGATGATGTGGTATGAATGATACGACTTTTTCGAAAATCTTTTTATTGTAAAAGATATTTTTATGGTTTTAATTTGTTTTTATATTTTTTATGACCCTTTATCTCTTCTGTCGGTCAACGTGGCTACTTAGCTTACAAAGAACCTGAAACCAGGCTAGCTTAACTGAAGACTGTCCGAGATAAAGTTGGCTTATCTTATCACTTTTATGATTGTTAGGGTTTTTCACTATTTTTGTTTGTTGTATGATTACCCTATGCTAATGCATCAATACAAATGCAGCAAACGAATGCACACACAATTCATACATCCACGAGCAGAGCCACGCTTATTTAGTTACGAGGTAGGGTTTTCCTGCAGAAACGTGCTTGGTTTAGGTGGTTCTAAACTGTTCTCACCAAGGCCAAAGGTCCCCAAGGTGCCCCCATTATAGGAACCTCTCAATCTCTCAGTCTTCGGGTCATGCACGGAACTCCGTGTCGACATCCTTAGACCAAAAGAAGAGAGTTATCACCTTGAGTTGGTGGTTTCCGACAACGGTTGTAGCCCCGTGTGCCAACAAGCCGGTCATATTTGCCACCCACTCCCTATAGGTATTCACTCTTGCCCCCGGGTATAGAGGGACTATTGTGTGCAAGGGTTTTTTTGTGTGCAATTTATATTTCAGACAATTTGCAGAAAATAATCATACAGCAATTATTAAAGCCATACAATAAAACATACGGAAGAGGGTAAAAGCGTAATTTCAAATCTTTACTTAGTTTGAATTTATCCGTCACTAAATGGGATCAACTCTCTAGCTTCCCCAGTGGAGTCGCCATCTATCACCGCCGTCCGTTCCGACGTCCAGGGACATCTCGAACGTTTATGCGAGCGGTCGCTAAAAGATGGTTTAGACTCGCGTTTTTTGTTTAAAATGTGTTCATTGCTTCCAAGGTGCTCAACAACTGAACTATCCTCTAATAAAAGCAAGGTTTTCGAAAAGGGGTTCTTTTGGAGTCGCCACCAATGTTTTGACCGTAAACATTGGAAAAGGATAAAAAGGTGTTGATTTTAATAAAAACCAAACTTGGCCATCATAACCAGAGTTAGGTAAGGGAGTTAGTTACGTGTGGGGAAGGTGTTAGCACCCCCACAACGCCCCTTTCGGGTTCCCTATGACGGATTAATTCATTTAAGTAAAGATTACGAGAAATTACGCAATTACCCTATTTTATTGCATAATGTTTAAAAATGGTTATCTACATGACTTTATTTACTATTGCATACGTAAAGCAATAAATAAAAGCAAGTAAAAAGAAGAGAATTGAACGTAACCTCCGTAGCAAGCTTTATATTGCGAATCTTTAATCGTGAGGATGCGTTTTGGCAATCCTTCGCTCTACAAAGACTCTCCTCTCCGAATACAACACTGACTCTACTAAATTTTACAGAAGAATCGAATGCTGGAATATGATTCCTTAACTGATTGTTACCTTATCAAGGCAATCAGAGAGTTCATTCGAAGAGGGAAGAGAATAGACAAGTACTGGGAGTTGTCTGGTGTGTGTAACAGTGGAAAATGAGCCTCCTATTTATAGTTTTTCGCTGCCTGACCATTTGAGACGCCCCTCTGGGTTGGGACGGCCGTCCCAACTGCATCTTTTACACAGGCTGGGTCCCCCTGAAAGCTGGGACTGGCAGTCTCACTTGGGACGGTCGTCCCACTTTGCACGGGAAGGTTGGGACGGCCGTCCCACTTGGAACAGGAAGGTTGGGACGGCCGTCTCGACTCTGGGACGGTGGTCTCGACCTGTTTTGGCCAATTTTTTTTGTTCTGGGACCCCTGGGAAGCTTTCCTTTCTTTATTTGGACGTCGGTTGGTGCCGATGAACGCCCGTTAAAGCTTTATCTTCATATAGGAAGTCTTCTTGGGCTTTATTGATATGCCAGGCGAGCTTTATTTTGTTGTAGGAAGTCTCTTTAGCCTTTATTGAGAGACCGGGCAAAACTAGGGGTCTACAAATCTCAAACCCTATTTCCTCTATATTCAACATGGTATCAGAGTCAAAGCCTAACATCTGTCTGGTTGTTGTTTTGGGCCAAAAGTTGCCCTTTCGTTGGGTCAAAAAGTACCCTTTGCCTTGTCCGGCAGCCTTCGTTGGAGGGGGCGTGTTGGAAGTCCCACATTGCCTACCTCATGTCATTTGGTATGGTTTAAATACATGTTAGGCTACTCCACATATTGCCAATTGGTTTTATGTTGAAACATTAACATGGTATCTAGAACTTAAGGTTATTTTGAAATTTTTTCGTCATTATCCACTACTGAAGTCGCCACCGTCGCTGCTGGTGGTTAAACTAATATTCCACATCAGAAAAGAGTTATCTTTATTACTTTATATTATTTGGTAGTGTGAAAGTGCATGTCTAGGAAAGTTATGACAAGGAAAGACTTGGTATTTAAGCGTGTCCATTAGTGACCCACCTCTCTTTCTTGGGAACTTACCTGGTGTACTGGTTCACGCTACTATCACTACCGCCGCCGCCAGAGCAATCGTTGGATCCGTTGTCGAAGTTTCATTTTTGACCGGTGACATACGGTTTTGTTCGTTTCTATAAGGTGATCACCGTGCCGTTGAGATCACCACTATCGGAGTTGGTCGTCTGTTGTCTCCTACGTCGTTTAGTCTCGACGAACTTGTTTTGGTTTTCTCGTTTTGGATCTGTGCTTCGTGGGTTGATTAGATTACTTTGGATTTTTTTAGGGTTTGTTCTCCTGCCCTTCATGACTTCTTCCACTCCTTATACTACTTCCAATTCTGTTAATGATTCTTCTGTGTTGGCATCTCACCGTGATGACCGGACTCGCCCTCACAAACAGGGAAAAAGGTGTCCTAAGTGTGAACATTGTGGCAAGCTAGGTCACAAGATTTACAAGTGTTATGCACTACATGGTCGTTCTCCTCGATCTACTACAGTTGTTCAGACCAATCTTTCCCCACCTTTGTCTGCTAGGGATCCTCCTCCTTCTGTTGCATCCGACACACATGCTATGTTCAATAAATTTCTCAAATGGTATAAGGATCAACAATCTTATAGTTCCACTACGTTTTTCTCACACACAGATACATATTTTGTTGTTCTGACCCAATCCTCTTCTCTTGGTCCTTTGGTTTTTTATTTAGGAGCCACTGATCATATTACTGGTAACAAATCTTTGTTCTCCTCTTTATCCTCTTCTAATCCTTTACCTTCTGTTACACTAGCTGATGGCTCTAGAGTATCATCTCATGGTGTTGGAACTGTTAAACTTTTCCCTTCTTTAACCATTGATAATGTTCTTTATGTCCCTGAGTCTCCTTTTAACCTGTTGTCCATCAGTCGTCTAACTCGTTCTCTTGATTGTATTGTTTCTTTTACCAACAATTATATGTGTTTATAGGATCGGAGTTCGAAACAGGTGATTGGCACAGGATGTGAGTCTCATGGTCTTTATCATCTCCATCCCTCTACACATGTTGGTGCAGTTATGGAGTCTCCCTCTCTTCTTCATACTCAGTTAGGTCATACAAGTCTTGCCAAGTTACAGAAACTTATCCCTGCCTTGTCTAACTTGTCTAGTTTGGCGTGTGAGTCGTGTCAATTAAGCAAGCATAGTCGTACTTCCTTTCCTCGTAGTGTCACACGCGGTGCTTCATCCCCTTTTGTCGTGGTTCACTCTGACATTTGGGGACCTAGTCGCGTTAAGTCTACTTTAAGTTTTCAATACTTTGTTACTTTCATTGATGATTATTCCAGATGCACTTGGTTATTTTTGATGAAAAATCATTCTGAATTATTTCATATCTTTCAAACTTTTTTCAATGAAATTCAAACTCAGTTCGGTGTTTCTATTAGAGTTTTGCACAGTGATAATGATTGTGAATATCTTTCTCATTCTTTTAAACAATTCATGACTTCTCACGGTATCCTCCATCAAACTTCTTGTGCTTATACACCTCAACAAAATGGTGTAGCTGAACGCAAAAATTGACATCTTATTGAAACAACTCCCACTCTTTTAATTCATGGAGAGGTTCCTTAACATTTTTGGGGTGATGCTCTTCTTACTGCATGTTATCTCATTAATCGTATGCCTTCTTCGGTTTTAGATAATAAAATACCTCATTCCATTTTATTCCCTCATGAACCTCTTCATTCCTTACCTCTAAGAGTTTTCGGGTCTACATGTTTTTTTCATAATTTAAGTCCTGGACTTGATAAGCTTTCTCCTAGATCACATAAATGTGTTTTCTTAGGGTTTACAAGATCACAAAAAGGATACAAATGCTTTTCTCCTTCTCTTAACCATTATTTTGTGTCTGCAGATGTCACCTTTCATGAGTTCTCTCTTTATTTTAAAAGTCAATCTTTACCTCTGTCTCCATCCAATCCTGTCAACACTCCTGGTACATTTAATGTTCCTATTGTGTGTGACCCTCTAATTGTGTCTTCTTTACCATTAGTTCTTGTTCCGCAGTTAGCTTCTTCTCCACCGCCTCTTCAGGTTTATAGTTGCCGAAATTAATCACAACCACCACCATGTGACTCTACTCAAGTTCCAACTACTCTGTCTCCTCCGGATCTGACACCTGAGTTTGACCTTCCTATTGCCCTCCAAAAAGGTATCCGTTCTACACATAATCCCTCTCCCCATTATATTGCTTTGAGTTATCATCGACTATCATTACCTTTTTATACATGTTTTTCCTCTATTTCTTCTGTGACCATTCCAAAAACTATCCGTGAAGCTTTAGCACATCCTGGTTGGCGTCAGGCCATGTTAGATGAACTAAGTGCTTTTCATAATAGTGGAACTTGGGAATTGGTCCCGTTACCGTCAGGAAAATCTGTTGTTGGTTGTAGGTGGGTATTTGCTATCAAAGTTGGACTTGATGATACTATTGATTGTTTCAAAGCTCGTCTTGTGGCCAAAAGTTATATTCAAATTTTTGGGTTGGATTATGGAGATACCTTTTCCCCCGTGGCGAAAATGGCTTCTGTTCGCTTATTTATCATCATGGTCGCTCTTCATTAATGGCCTCTTTATCAACTAGATGTTAAGAATGTTTTACTCAATGGTGATTTTCAAGAAGAAATCTATATGGAGCAACCTCCTGGGTTTGTTGCTCAGGGGGAGTCTTTTGGGATGATATGTGTCTTCGTAAATCCCTATATGGCCTAAAACAGTGATGAGTCATTATATTCCCGTATTTTCTTCCCTTTCTGAACTTATTTTAATTAGTATTTTGGGCTTAACTTTCTATTATTAGTGAATTTTTATTAATTGGGCTTCATTGGGCCAATAATTAGATTTTAATTAATTTAAATCTATTTGATCTAATTTTTTCTCATTATTAATTTTAGGACAGTTAAAGCAATTTTGGGCCTAGAAGATTGGGCTAGATGCCATTTTATAGTTTAAAGCAATTTTGGGCTTGGAAAATTGGGTCAAATGTCATATTTTATTCTATACGGGTACTAACATTGGTTCACTGTTTTATTTATCATTTTTTCTAGAGATCTCCAAAAATCATTATTTTCAAAAAATTATAAACTAGACACATTCAGCTTTCCATAGGATCCAAAATCATTCAATTCAGAGATAAATTGGATTTTACATAAATTATCCAACACGGGTCAAGCGCACCAGGTCGGCCCAATGGACATGCTTCAGTAATTTAAGTCTCCTAAATTCATTAGACCTCCAAAAATAGTAGCAATGGTGGCTTTTTAAAGCTAACTCAAAAGGATTTCAAAGGATACCAAAATCACTTAATTTGGATAAGTATTGAAAATACTGTACGTGTTTGAAGTTCACGGACCTGCACTAAAGCCAACTTATGATGTGTTTCATGGACCAGTTGAGCCCAAACCTCAATAAAGATTAGGGTTAGGGTTATTTATATAAGAGAGGCACATCACACGACAAACAACACACAGACTGCACAACCACCACACAACCGCCTTTCATCTTCTGCAATTTATATTCAAGTTTGTTTACTCTTCTGTCATTATTTTTAAATTCTTGTTTCGATTTTAATTATGTTTCTTCTATTGCGTTTTCAACTTTCCATGGATAGCTAAATCTTTGTATTGATTTTCTAAGAAGAATGCAAGTATATCTTTGAGGTTTTGTTCTTCAATTTCATTTTGTTTGTTCTCTTAACTCTTCATCTTCTAATCTCAGTGTTGAATTATAATCTGTTTATGCTTAATAAACCGAAACTAATATCACAGTTTGCTTAATTCTGTGTTATATATGAGATTATGTGATGTATGCAATGCTCAATTGTATAAGGATAATTTGGGGTTAATCTTCGCTTAGTTGGTTAATTTCATGTTGGAATAAGGGTTAAGGAAAATTTGGGATTAATCTTTGCTTAGTTGGTTAATTTCATATTGGAACAAGGGTTAAAGATAATTTGAGATTAATCTTCGCTTAGTTGATTAATTTCGAATTAGAATATAATTTGGGATTTATCTTCGCTTAGTTGGTTAATTTCGAATTAATTTCGTAATCTAGGATAAGTGACACTGCATTAGAATCAAGAAATCAATTGCATTTTAATCTGTTTTTAATCTGCATTTTTATAATCTGCTTTTGTTCTGTTTCATCTAATATTTTAATTTTGAAAAACTTCCCTTTTTTTTTGTTACTGTTCTAAATTTAAAAATTGATAAGCTTTGATAGAAATTTGTGGTCTTTGGGAGACGACCTAGGAAAGCTTCCTAGTACTACATTTATCTGTTTTAATTATTTGACCGAGTACGAAATCGATCAAATTTGTCTCCTAGGGCCTAGTTTGGAAAGTTTAGCAAGATTTTTCAACAATTTGGTATGACTCGATGTGAAGCAAATAATTATGTCTTTTATCGACAATTGAGTGTTGGATGTGTTTACTTGATAGTATATGTTGATGATATCGTTCTTACAGGTAGTGACAACCATGACATCTCTCAGTTGAAACAACATCTATGTCACCATTTTCAGACCCAAGATCTTGGCAAACTTAGATATTTCTTGGGTATTAAGGTCGCACAGTCCAATTATGGTATTGTTATATCTCAGAGGAAGTATGTCATGGATATTTTGGAGGAAACTGGGTTGATGAGTTCAAAGTCTGTTGATACACCCATGAATCCTAATACTAAACTTCTACCAAATCAGGGGGAGCCTATATCTGATCCTGAGCAGTATAGAAGATTGGTTTGAAAATTGAATTATCTTATAGTTACTCGTCCTAACATTTCCTTTGCAGTCAGTGTGGTAAGCCAATTTCTTAATTTCCCATGTGAAGATCATTGGAATGCAGTCATTCGTATCTTGAAGTATATTAAAGGATCTCTTGGAAAAGGATTATTATATGGTTCTAATAACCATACAAGAGTTGTTTGCTACTCAGATGCTGATTGGGCAAGATCTCCTTCGGATACAAGATCTACATCTGGATATTGTATCTCTATTGGTGGTAACTTGATTTCATGGAAAAGTAAGAAACAAAGTGTTGTGGCAAGATCCAATGCAGAACAAAATATAGAGCTATGACCTTAGCTTCATGTGAACTTGTTTGGCTCAAGCAATTGCTTAGAGAGTTACAATTTGGAGATGTCACTCAAATGACACTTGTGTGTGACAATCAGGTTGCTCTTCATATTAGTTCTAATCCTATCTTTCATGAGAGGACAAAAAACATTGAGATTGACTGTCATTTCATTCGAGAAAAGATTATGTCTGGAGACATCAAGACTGAATTTGTTAACTCAAGTGATCAGTTAGCAGATATTTTTACTAAGTCTTTACGGGGGCCTAGAATTGATTATATTTGTAAAAAACTTGGCACATATGATTTGTATGCTCCAGCTTGAGGGGGAGTGTTAGATATTGTTAACCACAATATCAAACAATATCTTCTGTTTATTTTGTTTACTTTCGGTTACTCTTTTAGTTGTACCTCTCCCTATTATAAATAGATTACCCTATGTGTGATTTATACACAAGGGAGATTAATCTCAAACCCTATTTCCTCTATATTCAACAGAGGGTGAAGGAGTTAACCCTCTTGCTCGGTTTTCCTTCGGTTGCTTTCCTGGTTGTGGTAGCTGACCTTCTGGACGCTAAATGTGATCCTCCGGGATGCTCCTTTGATGCGGTAGCTGACCCCTTCGGTTGATGAGTACGAACCCCCATCTGGTTTAAGCCCCCTTTTGTAAGGCTTGATGAGTATGCACCACCATCTGGTTTGACGAGTACGAACCCCCATTCGTTTTAAGCCCCCTTTTGTAAGGCTTGATGAGTATGCACCCCCATTTGATTTGACGAGTATGAACCTCCGTCTGGTTGTGAAGTGCACTTTGTAGGACCATTGCGACTTACTGCTTTGGCTCATGCGCAACGATTTTTCCTGTGTGCAGGTCTTTGTCTTCGGGACCTTCCTTGTCCTGAAGTTGTGGTGGCGGCTTACTGCTCTAGCTCATGCGTCGTTCCTTGTGAGGATTGTTTCTGATATTTTTATTTTTATGTTTTTGATGAAGTCTTCTGGTGTGCTGGGGATTTGTTGGTCTTCTTCCAGCTGGTTGGAGTGTTGGCGATTCTTTTGTTTTTTGAGCTTTTGTAGTGGTCATTTGACTTTGTTGTCTGTCGGGGATTTTTGGTGAGCACCTTTTACATAGGCAGGAATCCGCTGGGGATTTTGTTGATTTTGTGTAATGCCTTTGAGCAGGCGGGGGTTTTGCTTGTTTGCCTTTTTCTCTTTGATGGGAGAATGGTGGTTAATGCTTGGAATTTTTTTAATCTCGCATTTTTCCGTGGTTTATTCTTTTTTCTCACGATTTTGGATTTTGGCTTTTTCGGGATAGCGCATAGGCCTTTTTACTTTTTAGTCTCTTTTTAGTACGCTGGCTTTTTTTGAAAGAGAGTAAAGGCAAACAACTTAACCAAAAGATTATATATATATATATATATATATATATATATATCATGAATTTTGTACAATGACTATATATACAATGATGTTCCTAAGGTAGCGGCAGGCTCGATTGTGAGGCTGAAGACGGCTTAGGAGGAGAAAACTGCCGGAGCATATGCCTCTGAAACTCTTCCTGGCTATAGATCATGCTGAGCACGTGCTGGCCAATCGTATCCAGGCTCTGTATTACTCCCTCCTACCTCTGGTTGATGGTCTCTAGCCGCGTCTCGAAGATGTCCTGCCTCAGGGACATCTGATCTAACTACTGGCGGATGTCATCCATGTGACGGTGGACGCCAAGAAAGTCATCCCCATACTGCTTCTGCTACTGCTGCTCAAACTCCAGGGGCATCGGGAACTCCTGCGACTCATCCAAATCCCAAATGTCTAGAGTCATGGAAGGCGCCGAGTGGAGGGTCACCTAGGATTCTTTCCTGATGAGAATGCCCATGCTGACAAGCATAAACCCGCTGATAAGCTCGGGTCGGAGGATAGAGGGAATGTCCTCCTCGTTGGCACATCCCCATCTCTCGGGCAGTGGGGTGATGAGGGGAGCCATGAGGATGGCTCCAATGGGGCGGCTCCCGAAGTCCTTCAGAGCCCTCAAGAAGAAATAGCCGTGATTACACCAGCGTCTGTGCAGCATGCAGTGCAAGACGAAGAGATCGGGCTGAGTAATCTTTCCCTGACTCTCCTTCCGTGTATGGATCATCCCCACCAACAGCTTGTGGCAAATGCGGAGAGGAGGGCTGAGTGCCGACCCTTTCATCAGGGCCGGTAGGATCTGCGACCTGGTGAGATCCTCCCAAATCTCACTGGTGGTGAGGGTAGTCGGCCGCTCACAGATACCTCCCTGGTACACTGGTGTCAGGGTGTTTGCGGCCTGGTTAAAGCCCATGGTGACGTTGAACTCATTCAACGTCATCGTTTGGTAGGTCCCGTTCATGTAGTACGAGACCATCTTCGCCGGAGGGACACCCGGGAAAATAGCGCTGACATGTCGACCATCGTGACGAAGGCGAGGAACTCCATCATGACCTCTCTGTAGATGCGGGTAGGAGGGTCCTAGAGGAGGAAATCCCACCCGATGCTATGGATGTAGCCTCGTACATCCTCTTCCCAACCGAACTCGGCCAGGATGCTGAAGTCCAAGCACAACATAGGGTGCCATGAGTAGCTCCTAATGTGATGCAGCCTGGCTTGGTGTTGCGGCGTGAGCTGAGTAGGGTCTGGCGGAGCCTGTGGTGCGGGAACGCTCTGGCCGGATCCTCGACCTCTCTTTCGGGGCCTAGAAGATTCTCCTTGTTGCATTTTGTTCAAAGACACTAAAATATGTATGAGAATATATGAGAGGATGCAGGAATGGAGTGCTTTAAAACTGACCCAAAAGCCCTTATATATAGAAAAAATCTTTTTTGGTCGGGACC
This sequence comes from Sphenostylis stenocarpa, assembly GCA_963425845.1. Classification (NCBI taxonomy): domain Eukaryota; kingdom Viridiplantae; phylum Streptophyta; class Magnoliopsida; order Fabales; family Fabaceae; genus Sphenostylis; species Sphenostylis stenocarpa. Next base: position 59,633,631 of record OY731404.1, read on the forward strand.
GCCGTCTGGGATTCGGGATGGCCATCTCAAATTTTCGAGGTTCGGGACCGCCATCTGGAATGTCGAGACGGCGGTCTCGCTCTTCGTGACATGTCGAGACGGTTGTCTCGCCAAATGAAACGGCGGTCTCACCTTTAGCGAATGGCGAGACGGTGGTCTCGCCAAACGAGACGACCGTCTGGCCTTTTCGAAAGTTTTTTTTTGTTTTGGAAAATATAGGACCCTGTTCAAAAACATCTATTCATGCAATATTTTCATGTTATGTGTCCTATGATACTATTTAGTTGATTTTTTAGAAGGATTAATTGATGTGTCTTTTGAAGACGAGGCCCTTCTGATGTTGTTCTTTAGCTGTACTTGATAAATGTAGTACTAGGAAGCTTTCCTAGGTCGTCTCCCAAAGACCACAAATTTCTATCAAAGCTTATCAATTTTTAGTAACAAAAAATTAAAAGGGGAATTTTTCAAAATTAAAATATTAGATGAAACAGAACAAAAGCAGATTATAAAAATGCGGATTAAAAACAAATTAAAATGCAATTGATTTCCTGATTCTAATGCAGTGTCAGTTATCCTAGATTACGAAATTAATTCGAAATTAACCAACTAAGCGAAGATAAATCCCAAATTATATTCTAATTCGAAATTAATTAACTAAGCGAAAATTAATCTCAAATTAGTTTTAACCCTTGTTCCAATATGAAATTAACCAACTAGGCGAAGATTAATCCCAAATTTTCCTTAACCCTTATTCCAACATGAAATTAACCAACTAAGCGAAGATTAACCCCAAATTATCCTTATACAATTAAGCATTGCATACATCACATAATCTCATCTCTAACACAGAATTAAGCAAACTGTGATATTAGTTTCGGTTTATTAAGCATAAACAGATTATAATTCAATACTAAGATTAGAAGATGAAGAGTTAAGAGAACAAACAAAATGAAATTGAAGAACAAAACCTCAAAGATTTACTTACATTCTTCTCAGAAAATCAATACAAAGATTTAGCTATCCATGGAAAATTGAAAACGCAATAGAAGAAACATAATTAAATTCGAAACAAGAATTTAAAAATAATGACAGAAGAATAAACAAACTTGAATATAAATTGCAGAAGATGAAAGGTGGAAGTGTGGTGGCTGCGTAGTCCTTGTGTGATGTGTGTCTTCTGATGTGTGATGTGCCTCTCTTATATAAATAACTCTAACCCTAATCTTTATTGAGGTTTGGGCTCAACTAGTCCATGAAACACATCATAAATTGGCTTCAGTGCAGGTCCATGAACTTCAAACACGTGGAGTATTTTCAATACTTATCCAAATTAAGCGATTTTGGTATCCTTTGAAATTATTTTGAGCTAGCTTTAAAACGCCACTGTTTCTACTATTTTCGGAGCTCTAATGAATTTAGGAGACTTAAATTACTAAAGCATGTCCATTGGGCCGGCCTGGTGCGCTTGACCCGTTTTGGATAATTTATGTAAAATCCAATTTAGCTCCGAATTGAATGATTTTGGATCCTGTGGAAAACTCAATATGTCTAGTTTATAATTATTTTAGAATCATGTTATTTGGAGATCTGTAGAAAAAATGATAAATAAAACAATAAACTAATATCAGTACCCGTATAAAATAAAATATGACATTTGGCCCAATTTTTCAAGTCCAAAATTGCTTTAAACTGTCCTAAAATTAATAATGAGTAAAAATTAGATCAAATAGATTCAAATTAATTAAAATCTAAATTATTGGCCCAATGAAGCCCAATTAATAAAAATTCACTAATAATAGAAAGTTAAGCCCAAAACACTAATTAAAATAAGTTTAGAAAGGGAAGAAAATACGGGAATATAATGACTCATCAAATAACCCCACACTTAGCCTTTTGCACTCCTGGGCAAAATCAAGAAGCAAAACAAGGAAATAAATTCAAAAACATTAAAGAAAATTATGCAAAGGACAAAAACAAAAATAAAGACAAACAAAAATATAAACAGATATACATATTCATCAATGAAACCTAGGAAACGAAAGGAGTAGACAACATCCAACACACAAAGAGTCAGAGGAACCAGATACTCATGGAAATCATCCAAGCATTTCAAAAATTGGCAATAGGTCAATCAGGTCAAAAGGTGAATCAAAGTGACAAAACCTCACAAGATGCACTGTATCTCTCATGTGTCTAGGCTACTGTATACTCTCAAAATACTCAAGAAAAGCAAACAACAGATAGACTTGGCAAGCCTCTAAACTCAACACCCAACGCACATGCATAAAAAGATCAAAAGGTCTTTTTAGGTTGTAATGGGGGTAGGGACAAGGTAGAGGATATCATATGGGATAAGTAGTCTGTGAACTAGAGGAACTAGAGGAGCAATGGGGAATAAGTAAAAAATACGCACAAGATGCATGCCCAAAAACCTCTAATATCAAACCTCCACTACTGCCTTTACCTCAACCACAACTTTCCTTTTTTTTCTCTCTTTTTTTTTTCTTTTTTTATATATATCTTTTTTTTTAACTACATGAAATACACTGAAAGGAAAACACAAAAACTGTACAACAGAGATAACCAACTAGCCAGTACATCATCCAATCAAATACAAAATGCACCCCCACATTTATTCAATAACTTATTCCCAAAACAATTCCAAAGCTCCAAAAATCCCTAAGGTTAAGGTAATCATGGTTTTTCACTTAAGGCTTTTAATGAGCTTCAAAAGAAATAAAGGGAAACATAGGCTCAAAGGGGCTATCAAAGGAATTAATTCAAGGTAGGCTCATTTGGCTAGAGGCTAATCAGAAAAAAAAATGCCTTAATCATCTCCAAACATGCATGTGAATCAAGAAGTATCAATCAGAGTCAAGCCAAGGCTACTGCGCAAGCAATCAAGAGGCATAACACTCAAGAAAGAATAGGTAGTGGCTAAATTCCTCACAAAGGGTAAGATTGTTGCCTTCAATTCAACCTCTCAAACATCGTAACCAACTTGACAAGCAGAGAAAAACAGGGATTTCAATCCAAAAAGCATAAAGCAACTCCTATCTAAGAGTGAAGAAAGTGCCCAAAACCTAAACAAAACCTAGAAATCAAAGAAAAATATGCAAAACTATACACAAAACATAGAATATAAACCTACAATCCTACATCTCCCACCCCACACTTAAATTAGACATTGTCCTCAATGTAAACACAATCATATCCATTAAAAAAATAGGACAAGCAAGATAAAAGAGTTGAAGGGGAAAGAAGAACTCCCTAATCATGGTGGGTCCCGGATCTATCTCCTCAGATGGTATAGGTGTTGAGGTCATCAAGTAGCAACTTTGTTCCGCTAAAACAAACAAAGTCTTCCTCATCATGGTGGTTCCTAGATCTATCTCCTCAGATGGGTGTTTCATGGCATTTAGAATATTAAAGTGCATCATAATGTCATCAAATTCCATGGATAAGGTACCATCATACACATCAATCTTGGTTCGGGCTGTTTTCAAAAATGGTCTACCTAAAATGATTGGGACAGATCCATGGGAGAATCCCTCCTCCATATCAAGCACATAGAAATCAGCAGGAAAAATGAGTTCACCAACTCGAACTAAGACATCCTCAATGAAACTTGTAGGGTGGGCTACACTCCTATTTGCCAGTTGTATCACCACACCCGTAGGTTGCAGAGGTCCAAGAGATAAAGAATTAAAAATGGACAAAGGCATAACATTAATTGAAGCACCCAAATCAAGCATGGCATTCTCAAATTTATTATTGCCAATAATACAAGGTATGCAGAATGTACCTGGGTCCTTACATTTCTCAGGAATGTAAGGAACATATTTACCTATCAAAGCAGACACATTTCTGCCCATACTGATTATCTCACTGCCCTTCATCTTCCTCTTGTGGGTGCACAGCTCCTTCAGGACTTTAGCATATCTGGGAATTTGCTTGATGGCATCAAGCAGAGGTATGTTCACCTCAACTTTCTTGAAGGTCTCCAGAATCTCTTTATCGACCTCTTCCATCTTTTTGCTTGGAATTGCTTTGGGAGGGAATGGAAGAGGGATAGGAGGCTATTGCAAGGTAGAACTGGGGTTGGAAGAAGGTCCATCTATATGCAATTTTCGGCTACCAACTGGTTGCTCAGGTGCAGGAACTAAGGCAGCTACAGATGAGGGTGGAGGTGTTGCAGTGGGTATGTCAATCTGTTTCCCTAACCTCAATGTGATGGCACTCACATTCTTAGGATTAACCACAGTCTGTGCAGGGAGCTTGTCTGAATTTTGATTTTGCAATTGATTCACAGCAGTAGCTAGTTGATCAATCTGGTTGGTTAAACTCTGAATGCAGGCATCATTTTTCTGTTGGTACTGTATGTTCATCTCAGCCATTTGTTTGACCAATTCCTCTAATGAAGGTGAAGAAGGTTGAGGAGCTGGTGCTTCATTTTGCTGCCTCTGATATTGTTGTTGCATTGGTGGAGGCATATAAGGTCTGCTTGGACCAGCAAAATTCTGAAATGGTGGTGGTGGCAAAGGATTCTGCTGTTGTTGGTGTTTCTTATTGGACCATCTCAGATTTGGGTGATTCCTCCACCCTGGATTGTATCTATTGCTTGAGAGGTCAGAATTATGTTGTTGGTTCGGAGCCCTATTATTGAAAATGTTTGCTGCATAAGCTTGTGGAGCTCCAGAACCTGTAGACTCATGCAATAATTGGCAGCAATCAGTGGGATGCTCAATTGAAGTACCAATGCCACAAACCCTTGCAGGTGGTGCAGGTCTCGATTTGCAGCAAGTTGGGAGACTAGGGTGGTGAGGGCATCAATCTTACTTTCTAGCTTCTTCTCCACTAAATCTGATGAACCCACATCATGTACACCTCTAAGGACTATGGCATCACTCCTCATGTTAAATTGTTGGGAATTGGATGCCATCTTCTCAATTAAATCTCTAGCAGCAGCAGGTGTCATGTCTCCTAAAGCTCCTCCACTAGCTGCATCTATCATACTCCTATCCATTGTGTTCATCCCCTCATAAAAGTACTGCAGCAGTAGCTGTTCTAATATTTGGTGGTGAGGGAAACTTGCACAAAGTCTCTTGAACCTCTCCCAATACTCGTATAAGCTCTCTCCCATCTGTTGCCTGATACCTGATATATCCTTCCTGATGGCAGTGGTCCTGGAAGTAGGGAAAAATTTCTCTAGAAAGATTCTCTTCAGATCATCCCAGCTCGTTATGGGACCAGGAGCTAAGTAGTACAACCAGTCTTTGGCAAGATCCTCCAAAGAGAAAGGAAAAGCCTTCAGGTATATGTGATCTTCAGGAAAATTTTGTGGCTTCATGGTGGAGCAGACTATATGGAACTCCTTGAGATGCTTGTATGGATCCTCACCTGCACGACCATGAAACTTGGGCAACAAATGAATTAGTCCAATTTTAAGCACAAATGGTACATCCTCTTCAGGGTATTGGATACATAAATTTGCATAAGTGAAATCAGGTGCAGCCATCTCCCTGAGAGTCCTCTCACGAGGTCCAATAGGTTGATCACCCATGTTATTAGTTTGGAAATTATCAGAAGAAGGTATATTAGGTGTAGTACTCTCACTATGACTATCTAATGGTTCAGACTCAAGAGATGAATTCTTAGAATGTCTAACTAATCTATGAAAGGTTTTGTCTATCTCGGGATCAAAAGGTTGTAAAAGGTCAGGATTGCTCCTAGTCATGCACTATATTCAACAATTCATGTATTTCCCAAGAGTTAAAAAAAAAATCCTAAAAAAAATCAGTTGTTTACTGGAAAGACAACGGTAGACCGTGAATAAGTACACCAGGTAGGTTCCCAGGAAAGAAAGGTGGGTCACTAATGGACACACTTAAGTACCAAATCTTTCCTAGCCAGAACCCTCCTAGACATGGACTCTCACACTACCAAGCTATATCCAGAGTTTCCTATGAGAATGGAAATTATAATTTTTTTTAAATAAAGCTAGAAAAACAAATTAGAGATGAAATTGTTTTTTTTTTGAATTATTATTTATATATATATATATTTTTAATATTTATTTTTTTTGTTATTTTTTCTTTAACCCAAAAAAGTTTTAGAACACAGTGGGCTATCAAAATAGTATTAAGAGAAGTAAGAATTTTAACTTAAATAGAAAATTAAATAAAATATTTAAAAAACTGAAAATCAAATAAAATATCCAAATAACTGAAAATCAAATATTAAATAACTTAAAATCAAATAAAATATTTAAATAACTAAAAATCAAATAAAATATTTAAATAACTAAAAATCAAATAAAATATCCAAATAACTGAAAATCAAATATTAAATAACAACAAATAAAATAAAATATTTAAATAACTAAAAATCAAATAAAATATCCAAATAACAACAAATCAAATAAAATATTCAAATAACAGACAAATCAAATAGAATATTAAATAACTAATAATCAAATAAAATATCCAAATCAAATAAAATATTAAATAACTAACAATCAAATAAAATATTTAAATAACTGAAAATCAAATAAAATATTCAATTAACTGAAAATTAAATAAAATATCTAAATAACTGAAAATCAAATAAAATATTTAAATAAAATAAAATAAAATAAAAACAAAAAAAATGAAAACAGAAAATAAAAATTGAAAACCTAGACAAAAATCTTGGTCCCCGACAGCGGCGCCAAATTTGATCGATGTCGTACTTGATCAAATAATTAAAACAAATAAATGTAGTACTAGGAAGCTTTCCTAGGTCGTCTCCCAAAGACCACGAATTTCTATCAAAGCTTATCAATTTTTAGTAACAAAAAATTAAAAGGGAAAATTTTCAAAATTAAAATATTAGATGAAACAGAACAAAAGCAGATTATAAAAATGCGGATTAAAAACAAATTAAAATGTAATTGATTTCCTGATTCTAATGCAGTGTCAGTTATCCTAGATTACAAAATTAGTTCGAAATTAACCAACTAAGCGAAGATAAATCCCAAATTATATTCTAATTCGAAATTAATTAACTAAGCGAAAATTAATCTCAAATTAGCTTTAACCCTTGTTCCAATATGAAATTAACCAACTAAACGAAGATTAATCCCAAATTTTCCTTAACCCTTATTCCAACATGAAATTAACCAACTAAGCGAAGATTAACCCCAAATTATCCTTATACAATTAAGCATTGCATACATCACATAATCTCATCTCTAACATAGAATTAAGCAAACTGTGATATTAGTTTCGGTTTATTAAGCATAAACAGATTATATTTCAATACTAAGATTAGAAGATGAAGAGTTAAGAGAACAAACAAAATGAAACTGAAGAACAAATCCTCAAAGATCTACTTGCATTCTTCTCAGAAAATCAATACAAAGATTTAGCTATCCATGGAAAATTGAAAACGCAATAGAAGAAATATAATTAAAATCGAAACAAGAATTTAAAAATAATGACAGAAGAATAAACAAACTTGAATATAAATTGGAGAAGATGAAAGGTGGAAGTGTGGTGGCTGCGTAGTCCTTGTGTGATGTGTGTCTTCTGATGTGTGATGTGCCTCTCTTATATAAATAACCCTAACCCTAATCTTTATTGAGGTTTGGGCTCAACTAGTCCATGAAACACATCATAAATTGGCTTCAGTGCAGGTCCATGAACTTCAAACACGTGGAGTATTTTCAATACTTATCCAAATTAAGTGATTTTGGTATCCTTTGAAATTCTTTTGAGCTAGCTTTAAAACGCCACTATTTCTACTATTTTCGGAGCTCTAATGAATTTAGGAGACTTAAATTACTGAAGCATGTCCATTGGGCCGGCCTGGTGCGCTTGACCCGTTTTGGATAATTTATGTAAAATCCAATTTAGCTCCGAATTGAATGATTTTGGATCCTGTGGAAAGCTCAATGTGTCTAGTTTATAATTATTTTAGAATCATGTTATTTGGAGATCTGTAGAAAAAATGATAAATAAAACAATAAACTAATGTCAGTACCTGTATAAAATAAAATATGACATTTGACCCAATTTTTCAAGTCCAAAATTGCTTTAAACTGTCCTAAAATTAATAATGAGTAAAAATTAGATCAAATAGATTCAAATTAATTAAAATCTAAATTATTGGCCCAATGAAGCCCAATTAATAAAAATTCACTAATAATAGAAAGTTAAGCCCAAAACACTAATTAAAATAAGTTCAGAAAGGGAAGAAAATACGGGAATATAATGACTCATCAGCGGTCTTGCCAAACGAGACGACCGTCTGGCCTTTTCGAAAGTTTTTTTTTTTTTTTGGAAAATATAGGACCCTATTAAAAAACATCTATGCATGCAATTGCCTCTAAAAAATGTTTTAATGGTTAAAAACAAAGCATTTTGAAAGGAAGATCTTAATGTTTTAACGGTCAAAAGTTTTCTTAATCAACTATTTTAACTAATAGCATATAAGCTTTATCAACTAAAATGTTCTTCACACTTTTATAACAGGATTTTAACTAATATAACTTCGAAATAACCGTTTTTTTCATTAAAGGAAGTTTTGAAAACCTTCAGTCAGTATTTTAACTAATACAGTTTCGAAATAACCAATTAAAATCACTTAAAATGTTCAGAGAAGTGTTCTGGCAGTATTTTAATCGATACAACTTCAAAATAATCGATTAAAATCACTTGAGTACTGTTTGACCAATCAGAATGAGCATATGACCGATCAGAACCAGATATGATCGATCAGAATTGACTTATGACCGATCAGAATTATTTTAATCGATTAAAACTGCGTTTCAATCGATTAAAACAACTTAAGAAAATTTATGCTAAGCGTTTTAATCGATTAAAACAGATTTTTATCAGTTAAAATCACTTGGAAAAGTTTATAAGAATGATTTGCAGTATTTTAATCGATTGAAAGACGAAACAATCGATTAAAACAGATTGAAAGATTTTTTGTAAAGAGTTTTAATTGATATAAACGTTGTCATATCAGTTAAAACAAATCTGGAAACGTTTTAATGGATTAAAAGAAGATTTAACAGATTAAAATAAGACTTTTAACAGATTAAAAGATTATTTTAACAGATTAAATAAACCAGCAGTTTTGAAAATCTTCTATATAAACAGAGTTGCTTGAACTTTTTAGAGATCATCTGAAACACATATTTTGGCAATCAATCAAGCAATCAAAAGTGCTACTTTCAAGAAAGAATCACGCTAGTTTTTGTGAAGTTCATCAAAGTTCTTTCTTGAGGCAAAATTGCATTATTTTGGAGAAGAAACACATATTGCAGAATTGCATAAAACTGGTTTGAGCATTCTAAGTTTCTTCTGTTTGTTTCTTTACTCTCTTTTACTATATTGTGGGTGCCTGGAATTGTGGGCACTGGTTTCTGTAGCTAGAATTTGGCTGCAGGGTAGGTCAAGAACTGGAATTTGGTTCTTGGTGAAAGGTTAGGTGCAGGAACTGGAATTGTGGTTCTTGTGGTAGATTGAGTGTAAGGTTAAGGTTGTAATCTGTAAAACATTCAATCTAGTGGAACCCAGCTGGAATTTGGCTGGAGACTGGACGTAGCCCTGGGATTGGGTGAACTAGTATAAACCTTGGTGATATCTTTCTAAACCTTTCTCTTCTTTAATTTTGTGACTGCATTTATTTTTGATTGCTTGCTGTGTGATTCAAGAACTGGTTAGATTTCTTAATCTTTGAAATAGATAATCTGTTAATTGCGAAAATCTTTCAAAGATCAATTCACCCCCCCTCTTGATCTCAGCCTACTTTTCTAACAGTTACTTCGTGGGACCGCTATAATAAATGTAGTTTAGATAGCGGTTATTTGGCCAACTGCTATCTAAAGTCATATTTTTTTTAAACCCTACCCCCACTTTCTTCAACCTTGCCTCTTTGTGTCTGCGTTTTGTTGTCGCTCTCTGCGCTCTCATTCTCGCTCTCTGCGCTCTCTTTCTCGCTGCCTGCATCTTCCATTAAGCTAAAGGTACGTTCTTTGTATTTTCAATCTTTCTGATTCTCTTGCTCTCATTGAAGCATATTACATTGTAATATATTTATGTGTCGCAAAGTTCACGTTCCAGTCTCCATTCGCCATTGTTGTTGTAGGACGCGCTTATTGGGAGTTAGTGCATTGTATATTTTTTAGGGTTTAGGGTTTAGAGCTTGTCTACATTGTGATCTGAAATTGTGTTTTGAAATAGAATATAGGTTGGCTAGGATATATAGATGGTTTAGTGTGACCGTGAAATATTTTGTATTAGAGATTATGTATGATGTTTTTGCTGATAGTTTTTGTATTAGAGATTAAGTATACAATATAATGTTTAGTTAACAAATGATAATTATGACATGGAAAACTTTATTCTCAAATGGGATAGGGTCATACCCTGTGAGACAAAAATAGTAGATAACATATGGATGTAACAAATTTAGTTTGCCTCAGGCAAATATGGATCGAAGTTGGATGAAAGTCGGTCATTTGAGCAAAGTATATGAAGATGGAGTGAAGGAGTTTATTCAATTTGCAATTGACCATAGTCATGACCGAAACCTCATTTGTTGCCCTTGTTGGTGTTGTTTGAATATGATGTGAGTAAATGTTGAAGAGTTGGAAGAACATCTAATGTGTAATGGAATTGATGATAAATATATAAACTGGACCAAACATGGTGAGATAGAAAGAGATATTTCGTCACTTAGGATGGATGTAAATAGATTTTACTCGAAGACATTAAATTCTGAGGAAAATGATCATGTTGAAGACATCCCCAATGTTATTGAAGAAGATCTTAGAGACTGTCCAAGGATGTTTGAGCGATTGAAAGATGATGCAGAAACACCATTGTACTCAGGATGCCCAAATTTCACAAGACTGAGTGTTGTTTTGAAGCTCTACAATTTAAAAGCCTCACATGGATGGAGTGATAAGAGTTTTACTAATCTATTAAGCTTAATAAATGACATGCTACTAGAAGACAATGTCCTACCTAAGAGAACGTATGATGCAAAACAAATCCTTGGTTCCATTGGTTTAACTCATGAAAAGATCCATGCATGTCCTAATGACTGTATTTTGTTTCGAAACGAGTATGAATCGTTTACAGAATGTCCAAAGTGTAAGGCGTCACGATATGTCAAGAAAAAATCTACACCAGCTAAGGTTATGTGGTATTTTCCAACTATACCAAGGTTAAGAAGGTTTTTCCGTAGTCCTGAAACTGCAAAGCAATTTAGTTGGCATTCCGAAGGTAGGATTATAGATGGTAAACTTAGGCATCCAGCAAATTCTCCTCAGTGGAAAAGATTTGATGATGAATATGAAGACTTTTCAGTTGAAACAAGAAATATATGTTTTGCCTTAGCAACTGATGGAATGAATCCTCATGGAATGCAAAGTAGCACACATAGTACATGGCCGGTGATTCTAATTTTGTATAACTTACCTTCTTGGCTTTGCATGAAGCGAAAATACATGATGCTTTCATTGTTAATCTCTGGTCCTAAACAACCCGGTAATGACATTGATGTGTATTTATCTCCTTTGATTGAAGATTTGAAGATGTTGTGGGATAGTGGTGTTGAGGTCTATGACGGGTTCAAAGAAGAAACATTCACAGTTAGGGCTATGTTATATGGTACAATTAAGGATTTTCCTGCATACGGAAATCTTTCTGGATATAGCATAAAAGGACAATGTGCATGTCCTGTATGTTGTAATAATACTGATTATATTAGGCTTGGTAATTGTCATAAGAATGTTTTTATGGGTCATCGAAGGTGGTTGCCACGTAATCATCCTTTTAGAAGAATGAAAAAGGCATTTAATGGAGAAACTGAAGAGCGAATATGTCCCTATTTGAAAACTGGAGATCAAATCTTTGAAGAGGTAGAACATATTAAAACGAATTTTGGTAAACTGTTTGCCAAAGAACTGCCTACTAGAGGTTGGAAGAAGAAGTCTATTTTTTTTTGAGTTACCATATTGGAAATCACTTTATGTTAAACATTTTATTGATGTTATACATGTTTAAAAAAATATATGTGAAAGTCTTCTTGGTACGTTATTGAACATGCCAGGAAAGAAAAAAGATGGCATCAATGCGAGGTTGGACTTGATGAATATGGGAATACGATCTGAAATGACACCAATTAAAAAAGGAAAGCGAACATTTTTACCACTGATAGCATTTACACTTTCTAGAAATGAGAAACGTGTATTTTGTGAATGCCTTTATTCAGTGAAAGTTCCTGAAGGTTACTCATCAAATTTGAAGAGTATTGTATCATTAAAAGATCTTAAGTTAAAGGGTATGAAGTCTCATGATTGTCATATATTAATGGAGAATATCGTACCAATAGCAATACGATCTATTTTACCCAAAAAGGTTCGTGTGTCAATTACCAAGCTTTGTTTTTTCTTTAAGACAATCTGTAGCAAAGTCATTGACCTTGCAAGATTACCAGCATTGCAGAACATGATATGTGAAACCTTGTGTGAGCTTGAAATGTATTTTCTACCTTCTTTCTTTGATATTATGGTTCATTTGACAATTCACTTGGTTGAAGAGACAAAATTGTGTGGCCCTGCATATATGAGATGGATGTATCCCTTTGAGCGATATATGAAGATATTAAAAGGGTATGTGAAGAATAGAAGTAGACCAGAGGGTTGTATTGCTGAAAGATATTTAGTGGAAGAAGCAGTTGAATTTTGCAATGATTATTTGTCAAATGTAGAACCAATCGATCTACCAAGATCCCATCACACTAGAAAAATCTTAGGGGAAGGTGTTTCAGGTTGTCAAGTTGTAGAGATCCCAAGACTATAATTGGAGCAAGCACACTTATATGTCTTACAAAATACTCTAGAAATTGATCCTTACGTTACCAAGCATATACAACTTTTGAAGGTTAGTAATCCTAACAAAGGTGAAGCCTGGATTACAAAAGAGCATAATCAGAAGTTCATTTCATGGCTAAAGGATCATGTATCTGAGGAGAGTGTTGAAGACAAAGTTCGATGGTTATCAATCGGTCCTTGTGTTGATGCATTTTCTTACACTGCATACTTGATTAATGGGTTCACTTTCTACACAAAAGAGCATGATGAACAAAGCACAGTGCAGAATAGTGGTGTAACTCTTGTTTCTCAATCCTTACATATTTCAAGTGCAAAGGATAAAAATCCCATATATGCCAAGATGTGTTACTTTGGTTGTATTGAACAAATATGGGAATTAGATTATGTGGGTTTTCAAGTTCCTATGTTCAAATGTAAATGGGTTGAGAATAATAGTGGGGTTCAATGTGATGAGTTAGGCTTCATAAAGGTTGATTTCAAGAAGATTGGTTATGAGAATGACTCATTTATCCTTGCATCGCAAGCTCAACAAGTATTTTATGTCACAGATCCCAATGACCATGCATGGTCTATTGTGTTATTATCAAATAAAGTCAATGCTTTCACTAACGCTGAAAACATGGAAGAAACTCCATTTTTAGTGGAAGATGATCCTTTTATGAGCATGGACCCAACATTGTTTGGTAATTCTGTATTGGATGATGGAGATTTTTATGCAAGAAATGACCATAAAGAGGGTGTGTGGTTAAATCCATCATTTCATACCATGAAGGAAATTAGAAAACATGGAAGTGGTTCAAAGAAACAATGAAGGTGTGACAAATATGTATTTTAATTATTATTTGTATGTTATAATCTCAATAACGTGCACTAGAAAATTCATTTTATGTTATGTTTTGCTAATTGTCTTTTTTTTTTTTTTTGCAGAGATGACATCTTCAGATAACATGGAAGGGGTCAAGTCTCCTAAATCTGCTAAGTTGAAGAAGAAGAATACTAGAGGATTGACCAAAATGAAATCGGTGAGCAAATCAAGGAAGTTAGGACAAAAACTACCGGTAAGGATAAGATGTGATTGTTCGATAATGTCTTTTCTTGTTGTTTTCATTTTCTAACAACTTGCTTCATAATGTATAGGTTGGATGGAACTCCAAGGGCCAGCCAGTAAATCCTAACAGATCTAAATTTGCACACTTCATTGGATATGTGACTAGAAGTATAGTGCCGATTAGTTATTCTGATTGGAGTAATGTACCTAGCTTGCTCAAGGATAACATATGGGAACAAGTTGAGGTAGCTAATCCTTTAAATCTCATTTATTTATATTTAATTACCCAATTTTTGTATTGCTAGTGTTATGATATTTTGCTTGGTTTATTGTGTTTTTTTTGTAGCAAAGCTTTGAGGTACAATTGGAGTACAAAGAGTTTATTTTGTCTTTAGCTGGACGAGATTTACGTTCCTTCCGGACACGGTTATGAAAGGAAGTCCGTGGTCCAGATGAGATCTTTGTTTCTCAACCTCCTAAGAAGTATTAGCGGTTTGCTACGGTAACCTAGCATTGGGATGAGTTTGTTCGGCAATCCACCACTGCCGAGTTTAAGGTAATTTTCATAAATCTAGTCTCTTAGATCCGTGAAAAATAGAACACTAATTATTTTTGGAATGTGAAATTGTAGAAAGAAAGTGAGGCTAATGTTGATAGGGCAAAGGGAATGTCCTACAGATATCGTAGGGCCTCGAAGGGATATGCTCAATTGGAGTAAGAGCTGGTACAATTGTCTATTATTTGTCTTTATTATGCTTCTTGTTCTCTTTTTCAATGGGAGCTTTCTAAGTAATTTTGCATTTTTAACAGATTGCTTCATTTGAATCCTCCCTCACTTCTGTACCTAGACATGTGTTATGGAAGGCTGCAAGGGTTGACAAGAAGGGTGGCTATGATGACCGAGTCCTGAAAATGGTCGATCAATTTGTAAGTTGATATAGAAATAAACAACACTAGTTTCTCCATGAATGTCTTTATTAAACAACTTATGTGTTTGATTTTTGCTTACCCTTGTTGTCTTATTGTATGGTTATGTGTAGGAGACTTTATCACAGAGTACCCCAGAGGTTGTGTCACACTTAACTGGGAGACATGATATTTTGTCTCAAGTGTTGGGTGTACCGGAGCATCCAGGTAGGGTTAGAGCTGCCGGGTTTGGAGTGAATCAGAAACTTGCATTTGGGCCATCACCATCAACTCCACATCCATCATCCGCTGAGTGGCAAAATATGAAGTCTCAACTAGCCCATTTGACACAGGTAGTGGCCCAATTGACCGGGGGTCAAGGGATGCCCCCTTTCATGCCTAGTCAGGTGCCTCCACCCTTCATGGATCCACAACCAATGTCACCACCCCCTGCAAATAGCCATAGAGGTAGTTGCACCCCAGTTGGATTTGCAGAGATCCCATAGGTATGATTTATCTTTATAATTAACAACAATTAAGCAATATCAATATGTATATGTCTTATAACTTTTTTTTTTCATGTAGGGTGATCATGATTGCATGTTACATTTGAACAACCCCTACCGCATAGTTACACGAGGAAGAGTGCATCAACCACTCGAAGGACAGACCTTGGATTCACGACCCCTTCTTCCAGACCATGCAAAGGTCTCGATAGAGGTAGTGCAGCGTCACGAAGAAGACACAACATTGCCCATTCTAGTTGAAGAAGCATCCTTATTATGCCTAAGAGATGCCATTGGGACCTATGTTGCTTGGCCTTTGTCATTAATCACTTTACGACCAAAGGTATTGCAGTTCATTTATTACACAAATTACACATTTAACTTTGATTTAGTCATAGTTAATTAAAATTTTACATGATTAATTTTAGGTTCAAGTAGCATCCACTAAGGGCAAGGAAATAGAAATAGGCCACACAAAGGAATCAATTGTTGGTCCACAGAGAAAGGATGTTGTGTCTTCATCAGAACTTAGTGACATGGCTTTGGCTCAAGGTGGTGCATGCTTAGACACGATGAAGCTATTTGTTAGGAGTGATCAGGCAATTGAATATGCTAATATTCAATTACCTGAGAAGTATTCAGGAAAGAAGTTTTATGATGTTGTGGGGAAGGAGAACATACTAGAGGTTATCCGTCGTGAGTGGCTAAGTGCCTCTAGCATTTGCTTGTACATAAGGTAATAATAAATACTTAATTTCTATTTGTTTAGGTTGGTTACTTTATGTTGATATATATTGGACTTAATTCATTGTTGACCTTCAATTATATTATAAGGTATTTGTGTGACGCCTACTTGCATGGTACTGATAAAGAAAGTAGGTTCTCTTTCATATCTCCATATGAGCTTGATGAGAAGCTCAATGTCAACCCACATCAACATATAGCAGACATGTTGAAGCTTCATTTGGGTCAAGATCACTTGGTATTTGCTCCTTATAATGTTGGGTAAGTTATTCTTGTGTGATTGATCAATTCCTTTCAAATATTCTAAAATTTGCTGATTATATATTTTTATTCCTCACTTTGTATTGCGTTCAATAATTTTAGTTCGCATTGGATTCTTATTGCTATCAATACTCGGGATGAGACATTGTATTATTTTGATTCATTACACCATCACTATAAGGAGAGAACACATATGCTCAACATTTTTAACAAGTAAGTAAACTCACATGACTGCATGTGAATATCCAATACGGTAAGATATTTATATTAACTTCTTGCTATTTTAGCGCCCTACTTATATATAGAGCTGAAAGGAGGCTTCGAACATCAAAGAAAAAGATGAATCAAACAAGATAGGTCAGTGTACAGGTATCAAGTGTACCCCAATTCATGCTTTCATATATGCTTATATTTCACTTGACAGTTATTCTAAACTATCTTTATGTTTTTTGGTCTACAAAGTGTCCTAAGTAAAACAACTCAAATGACTGTGAATATTACGTAGTCTTATTCATTGGAGATGCACTGCAGCATGGACAAACTACTATTCCAATTAACGTAAGAACTATTTTTCATTATGGCTATGTGTATATGACAGAATAATGTATTGTCATTATTTATCTAATTGGGTATTTAACTTTTGTGATTCTTTTATATCTATTTTTGCAGTATTTTCCAGAATCTCGCATTACTACCTTTCCGGACAATAGAATTGAGCAACTACAAAAGAAATGTGTGCATATTTCTATCATACATTTTTGAAGGACAAAATTAGTACCATAGACTCTTAGCGATTTTTTTAATCATTTCAATTATTTGATGATGTACATATATACCAATTTTGTTTCATGCAAATTTTAGTTTTAATTTGTCAAATTTTGAATTGTTTTCTATAATTCTGTGAATATATATTGTATGTTGGTTGGATTTTGTTAGATTAATTTGATATATACCCTGAAATTGTGGTCTATCAGGTACAAATTATGAGAAAAAAAAATTGGATTTTCAAAATTAAAATATTTTTTTTTAAAATTGGGACTTTAGTTAGCGGTTCCCAGAACCGCTATCTAAACATACTAAAAGAGAGCGGTTCTAGAACTAACCGCTATTAAAAGTATATTTTAGATAGCGGTTAACGTGGAACCGCTATTATATGTTCACTTTTAAGAGCGGTTAGAATATTAACTGCTCTTAAAAGTGACATATATATGATAGCGGTTCCACGTTAACCGCTCTTATTAACCACTCTTAAAAGTACATATATGATAGCAGTTCCACGTTAACCGCTATTATATCTTATTTATGATAGCGGTTAACTAACCGCTATCTTAACTTCTTTCTTTTATTAGCGTCTCATTTAATAGTGTTTTTAACCGCTATTATAGAACATGTGGAACCGCTATTACATGTCTTTTCTGTTGTAGTGTTTGTTAGTGTCTGATGAGATCCTTGGAAATCTCAATGTTGACGTACTGTTTTTTTTTTTGTGGAGGCAAGGACACACTGGTCCATCCTAGAGGATTGGATACTCCTTGACTTGAGGTCTTTTGGTAAAGATAAGTCGAGAAATGGATCTAAGGGTAGATCTTTGTCTCCTAAAAATATTATAAGGACTCAAAAGAGGATTGTAAGTCTCGAAGAGCTGGGCATCTTCCGGGACATATGAATACTTTATAAGGTTTTCTATCTTAGAGGAAAAAGTTTTTGAAATATTTTTGGAAAAAGAAAGAGTTAAGTTTAATAGAACGGGATCAGAGTCGGTTGATGGTGTTTGACTATCCATACTTAAAGGTTTCTCTTACTATTAAAACCAAATTATAACGATAATAAATATGCATTTTGACAAATTAATCAAAACTCTCTTCCTCCTCTTTTTTCAAATACTAAATTACTCGTCATTATAAATTGTATTTCCAAGTGAAAAAAAATCTTTATGTGATATTAGAAATCTATATTAAAAGTTGAAATAATTTATATTTGGTAAATTTAATGAATAAATGTAACATTACGCAGAAGAAGATGTATCTCGTTTATTTAATCGATACACATTAAATTTTGTTGTCATATTTATCTTTCTTTGTAATAGTGGAATATAAAGATATTACTTTTAATCAATCTTATAATAGTGGAATACTATTTGGAAGTTTTAATATATTATACCAATTTGTCGCCTACCCGTTTTAAGTATGTATTGAAAAATAGTTTTACTCGATCAACTAATGAGGTCATCAAGAAAGATTTTAAAATATGAGAAAAAAGCATCAACTTAATAAATCACCATAAATATTTAAATTTATTTTATTTTATTAAACAAAAACTCATTGTACATTACACTCACATTGTCTAGTATAGAATTTTTACCTTTTCTAAGTTTAACCTCTACTATTTTTATGTTTTTAAAGATCTTTGACATATGGAGATTTTTCAATTGCATGGAAAAAATTGAAAAGACATAATAAATCCTGAATTACCAAGAAAGTAACAAAACTATTTGAAGAAAATAATATGAATGGAGTAACAGAGAAAGTAAAAGTTAAAAAATATATATATATATATATATATATATATATATATATATATATATATATATTAATTTAAGAAATAAGAAGGAAAAGTAGATAAGAAAAACTTCAAAATAGACAATTAGAGTAATTTTTGAACAATTTTTTCTCTTCACCAGTGAATTGATAAAAGGAATAGGTCAATAACTGGAAGGAGCGTATTTAGGCAATCGTTGAGTTCCATTTATGGTGGAACACACAAAAGCCACAAAACCAAAGCTTCCACGTAACACGGTCAACGGCTGAATTCCATCTTTGAAGGAGCTCTTATCACGTATAAATACAACCCCACTTCTGCATGGTTTCTCATTGCAATCTCCTCAAACAATAAACAGGGAAGGAAAAGCATCCTTCCCATCAGCCCTTTCTCTCCGATTTGGCTGCTCACTTTTGGTTGTCAGATTTGGAGAGAATCGGCCGATAAAGAAAAAAAAAAATGAGTGGGAAAATAATCGGTGCCGGCGTTTCTCTCATCCTTTGTGTGGGTGTGGTCATTGGCGTGGTTGCTGTAGTTCAGAGCCCGAAGAACGAGACGAGCAGCACAGGACAATTAAAAACCACGAACAGGGCCGTGACAGCGTTGTGCCAAAACACAGATGACCAACAATTTTGCCACAGTGTGCTTTCCACCACAAACAGCTCAGACCCTAAGGATTACATTGCCACCGTTGTGAAAACCTCGATGGACAGTGTCATCAAAGCGTTCAACATGAGCGACAGGCTCACAGTGGAACACGGCAACAGCAGCGCAGGAATGAAGATGGCTCTCGACGATTGCAAGGACTTGTTGCAATCCGCAATCCACGAATTGGAGGCTTCGGGTGTGTTGGTCCAAGAGAGCAACATCGACGCCGTTAACAACCACAGCTCCGAAATTAAGAACTGGCTAGGTGCTGTTGTTGCCTACCAGCAATCGTGCCTCGACGGGTTCAACACGGACGGCGAGAAGAAGGTTCAGGAACAGTTACAGTCCGATAGCTTGGACCAAGTTGGGAAGCTCACTGGCTTGGCACTTGATATCGTGTCGGGGATTGCGAAGATTCTTCAATCCTTGGACTTGAACTTGGCTCTGAAACCCGCCTCTCGTCGCCTTCTCGAGATTGATCAAGAGGGATACCCCACTTGGTTCTCCGCTGCTGATCGCAAGCTCTTGAATAACATTGATAACGGTGGAGTTATACCCCATGCTACAGTGGCTAAGGATGGCAGTGGCCAATTCACTACCATTTTGGACGCTATCAACTCCTATCCCAAGAAACACCAAGGTAGATTCATCATCTACGTCAAGGCTGGTGTCTATGATGAGTACATCCTTGTTGACAAGAAGAAGGTTAACCTTCTTATATCACTAGTACAGAAATCACTTTTAACATCGGTCTTTCCACATCGGTTCTTTAAGAACCGATGTAGAAAGTGGATTCAAGACTTTCTACATCGGTTCCCAGATGAACCGATGTAGAAAACACTTTCTACATCGGTTCCCAGATGAACCGATGTAGAAAATACTTTCTACATCGGTTCTCAGATGAACCGATGTAGAAAGTCATTTTATAAAATTAAGAGAACTGTCACTGGCAAGATTCGAACCCAAGCACCTTAGAGTCGAAGGCCGATACTCCAACCACTAAGCTACTAGGATTTTCTCGATAAATGTATATCCATGTAAATATATAAATATAAAATATATAAATACAAATACAAATATATTTATATATTTATATGTTGGATGTGAGAGCGCGCTCGAGAGTGAAAGTGTGTGTCAAGTGGGTTTTCAAAATTTGATGTCAAATTTGTGAGCGAGTCTCTTTATATGAATTTGTAATTTAATGATAGAATATAATCTTTATAATTTATTTATAATAATATAGCATATAATCTTTATACACTACTAGAAAAATGGTTAATAGTGACCGAAATTAGTGACCGAAAAATTCAGTTTAATATATTTATAAAAAAATTAAAATTATTTTAATTACTGAATTGATATTTTAAATTTATATTAATATTTTGGATAATTTAATAGTTAGATATATATTTTAAGTTTATATTAGTTATTTTTATATAAATTGTAAAGATTAAGTAAATTTATTTTAAAATTTAATTAAACATAATAATATAATATACTATTAACCATATTATTAGTTAGAAATTAATTTTAAGTTTTATCATATTTATTTGAAAAATATTTTTTAAAAATTTAAAATAATTAATTAAAATAAAGAAATTTAATTTAATAAATGTGTTAATATTATTAGTTATTAGAAAATTAAATTTATAATAATAATAATTATATAAAATTATAGAATTAATAAATGTTTCGCTTGAGCTAAAATCCCTCGCCGAGCGAAACGCCTCATGCACAAAATATGATCGGTCATAATTGCATTCTGATCGATCATAATTGAACGATATCATAGCTGCTCCAGGTTAACCGCTATCTAAGTGAGTTTTAAAAGCGGTTCCGTGTAACCGCTATCTAAAATGTCTTTCGCTTGAGCGACAGTCTTATCGCTCGAGCGAAACGCCCCGCACAAAATTGGCATTCTCGGTTGTGTTTCGCTTGAGCGACAATCGTCTCGCTCGAGCGAAACGCCTCGCACAAAATTATGATCGGTCATAATTGCATTTTGATCGATCATAATTGAACGATATCATAGCGGTTCTAGGTTAACCGCTATCTAAGTGAGCTTTTAAAAGCGGTCTCGTGTAACCGCTATCTAAAATGTCTTTCGCTTGAGCGACAGTCTTCTCGCTCGAGCGAAACGCCCCGCACAAAATTGGCATTCTCGGTTGTGTTTCGCTTAAGCGACAATCCTATCGCTCGAGCGAAACGCCCCCGCACATATAAAAATATAAATATATAAATATATTAATATATAAATATATCAATATATAAATATATATAAATATATATATATATATATACAAATATATCAATATATCAATATTATCCCCTCATATATTAATATATCAATATTATCCCTTCATATATCGATCACCGAATCGGTCACTAATATCGATGACCAAGGAAATAGTGATCGATTCCAGCTTGGTCACCGATTCGGTCACCGAATCGATCACCGATTCTGGCCACTAATTCTGGTCAATGAATCGGTCCACTGAATCGGTCACTAAAATATATTTTAATTCCTCACATCCAACATATAAAATATATAAATATATTTGTATTTGTATTTATATATTTTATATTTATATATTTTATATTTATATATTTACATGGATATACATTTTTATTTGTATATAAATATAATTTATGTATAAGTTATTATCGTAAAATCCTAATAGCTTAGTGGTTGGAGTATCGCCCTCCGACTCTAAGGTACTCGGGTTCGAATCTTGCCAATGACAATTCTCTTAATCTGATAATAAATCAAATTTCTAAAAAATATAAATAATATAATAAATAATAAAAATATAATATAAAAGGGAGAGGAGACCTCTAGATCAATAGATAGGGTAATTGGAGAGGGGTTATGAATAAATAAAATAAATAAAATATATAAAAATATTAGACTTTCTACATCGGCTCCTTAGGAACCGATGTAGAAAGTGGAAAGTCACACTTTCTACATCGGTTCCTTAGGAACCGATGTAGAAAGTGTGACTTTCTACATCGGCTGTATCTACATCGGTTCTAGAACCGATGTTAAAAGTCCCTGGGAACCGATGTTAAAAGCCTGTTTTGTACTAGTGTATATGGCGATGGCCCCACCAAGACCATCATAACCGGACGCAAAAACTACGCCGAGGGTACCAAGACCATGAGAACCGCTACCTTCTGTAAGTCCAACTTCCTCTCCTTCCGTCCAAACAAGAAAATATTTGGATAATATCTAGATCAATTATCATGTGTATCTCTGGTTAATTAATATTTTGAAAATTCGCAGCCACCGTTGCTGAAGATTTCATGGCGAAGTCTATTGCATTCGAGAACACCGCCGGAGCAGAAGGACACCAAGCAGTGGCTCTTCGCGTGCAGGGTGATCGTTCAGTGTTTTTTGATTGTGCAATGCGCGGTTACCAAGATACATTGTACGTACACGCCCACCGTCAGTTCTACCGTAACTGCGAAATTTCTGGAACAATCGACTTCATCTTCGGCTACGCTACCACCTTGATCCAGAACTCGAAGATCTTGGTGAGGAAGCCAGGCGTGAACCAACAGAACATAGTGGTGGCAGATGGAACACAGCAGAAGAACATGCCCACAGGAATTGTCCTCCAGAACTGTGAGATCATGCCCGACCCTTCACTGGCCGCTGATCGCTTGACCGTGAAGACATACCTTGCCAGGCCATGGAAGGCATTCTCCAGGGCAGTGTTCATTGAGAATGTGATCGGTGACTTGATCCAGCCAGTGGGATACATTCCTTGGAACGATCTTGAGCCCAACACCCAGGACTGTTACTTCGCTGAGTACGGCAACAGTGGACCAGGTTCCGTTGCTACATCAAGGGCACCCTTTGCAAAAGGTATCATCAGCAGGGAAGAGGCTGCCAAATACACTGCTGAGCCCTGGCTCCAAGCTAGCGCCTGGTTGCCTGCCGCTTCCGTTCCTTTTGACTCCAGCTTTACCAAAGCTTAAGTTTAAGTAGTTGAGAGAGACGTGTTCTTGTATTTGCATTGAGTGATGTAATCTCTTTTTAGCGTACGCGGATCCCCATAAAAAAAATACATAAAATCGATTTGGCACTGCTTGCTTTTTAAATGCAGCTAGCTTTGTAGCCGATCGATTCTTGAACTGGTTTGAGGATGTGATTTGAATCATTAATTAACCTTTTTATTTATTTCTTTTTAATTCATCCACTTTGTCTCCCCTTCTGCTAGCATGCATGTAGGCTTATTATGACGGGAGAAGCACCAAAACAATTCCTTTTTCTTCTTTTTCTATCCGATTATTATATTTAGCACATATGTTGTGATGTTACACGATATAACTAAAACAAATATCCAACTTCGTTCCATATTAATCAACAGTTAATTATTTAACTACTTATTTATTTATATAAAAGTTGAATCTTGTCACTCTTTTTCTCTCTATATGGCAACTCCCATTAAATTATATATTTATATTTAAAATTTATTTATTATAAGATAAATTGTTTATCAACGTAAAGAATATATGTGTTATTAACACTACAACATATTTTTATGTAATAGCGGTTCCACATGTTTTATAATAACGATTAAAAACATTATTAAATGAGGCGCTAATAAAAAAATGATGTTTAGATATCGGTTAACTAACTGTTTATAATAGAGGTTAACATGAAACTGCTATGCAAACTCTTAAAAATGACACATATAATACTGGTTAAAACGACTCTTAAAAATGACACATATAATAGTGGTTAAAACGATTAGCACTATCTAAAATATACTTTTAATAATGGTTAGTTCTAGAACCACTCTCTTTTAATATGTTTAGATAGCGGTTATGGGAACAGCTATCTAAAGTCCCAATTAAAAAAAAATTTATATAAATTTTAAAATCCAAAATTTTTTCCTGATAATTTGTACATGATAGACCACAATTTCAGGGTATACATCAAATTAATCCAACAAAATCTAGCCAGCATACAATATATATTCACAGAATCATAGAAAAACAATTCAAAATTTGACAAATTTAAACTAAAATTTGCATGAAACAAAATTGGTACATATACATCAAATAATTGAAATGATTAAAAAAATCTTTAAGAGTTTATGGTACTAATTTTGTCCTTCAAAAATGTATGATAGAAATATGCACATCATTCCTTTTATAGTTGCTCAATTCTAAGGTCTGGAAAGGTAGCAAAACAAGATTCTGGAAAATACTACAAACATAGATAGAAAAGAATCACAAAAGTTAAATACCAAATTAGATAAATAATGACAATACATTATTTTTTCATATAAACATAGCCATAATGCAAAAATGGTTCTTAACTAGTTTGTCCATGTTGCAGTGCATCTCCAATGAACAAGGCTATGTAATATCTACAGTCATCTGAATTCATTTGCTTAGGACACTTTGTAGACCAAAAAACATAAAGATAGTTTAGAATAACTGCCAAGTGAAATAAGCATGTATGAAAATATGAATTGGGGTACACTTGATACCTGTACACTGACCCATCTTGTTTGATTCATCTTTGTCTTTGGCGTTCGAAGCCTCCTTTCAGCTCTATATGCAAGTAGGGCATTGAAATAGCAAGAAGTTAATATAAATATCATACCGTATTGGATATTCACATGCGAAACAGTCATATGAGTTTACTTACTTGTTAAAAACGTTGACCATATGTGTTATGTGCTTATAGTGACGGCGTAATGAATCAAAATAATACAATGTCTCATCCCGAGTATTGATAACAATTAGAATCCAATGTGAATTAAAATTAGTGAACACAATACAAAGTGAGGAATAAATTTTACCAACTATAACAAATCACAGTATAATCAACTACCTAGATAATTATTGGTCAAGGAAAACTTTTTTCCCAAACTGTCCAAATTGGGACAATTTGAGTTTCAAAATAATAATCCTAAATCATTATTTAGAAACTCAAATGGAAAACTAAAGGTCCACTTAAGTTCATATATAATAATATCATTTAACAAGCATATAAAATTACTAAAACTATCAACAAAAACATCATACATAATCTCTAAAACAAAATATTTCAGGGTCACACTAAACCATGTATATATCCTAGCTAGCTTATATTCTATTTCAAAACACAATTTCAAGATCACAATGTAAGCAAAAATAAACAATTTAGACCAAACTAAGATATTAATAAATCAAAATACTAATTTTAAATTGTAATTTCTAATTCACACTCACCCTAAAATTTAACTAAATGTATCAGAATCAAAACAGGGGTGCAAATTGTATCCAATATCACATTAATTCAAATAATTATACTATAATAAATCAAATAAAAGCCTAAAAAATATATAATGCACTAACCTATTGTAGACCTCCCAATAAGTGCGTCCTACAACAACAATGACGAATGGAGAATGGAACGCGAACTTGACGATACACAAATATGCTTCAATGGAGTTGTAATACCCAACTGAGTAATGAGAGCAAGAGAATGAGAGAGATTGAAGACACAGAGGGAAATGGAGAAAACCTAGAGCAAGTGGGAGAGCACAAAGTGAGCAAGAGGGAGAGAATGTACCTTTAGTTTAATGGAAGATAACGGTTCTACGTGTCAACCGCTCTTTAAAGGTATGACATTAGATAGCGGTTATCACACAACCGCTATTATAAATTACTTTAGAAAATGATTCTTTCTGAACAACTATTAAAATATACTTTAGAGAGCGTTTTACTCCTAACCGCTATCTAATATGTATTTTTAAAAACGGTTTTTGTTAACCGCTATCTAAAGTTTTGTCACAAAAGCCTCTTTTTATTGTAGTGTAACAACATATTCAACTTATTTTAAATTAGAAAATTATATCAAGTCAATCATTTTTTTTCTTAAAATTTTGAAGTGGGCTCCACAAAATTTTTATGAAAAATATTTTTAGATATTGAGGGTTGGAAATGTCATAGGATGATAGTTTTGTACCTTTATATATGAATCTTACCTTCTCATTAGTTTGTTATAAAATACATTCAAAACATTACTATATCACACATAATTTCATGACCTTTAGAATGATATCGAATACAAATGATAGGTTTTTCCTTCCTTAAATCTTCCAAATCCTCATATCTCTACAAAATTAAAACATGAATTTAAAGAAAAATGATTATTTCATGGTTAGTGACACGTGTAATATACAATAAAAATGGTTGCATAAATATACATGTAACCTTTTAAATCTCCTAACCAATTTTTACATTGTCACAAAGGGTGTTGATGGCAACAATTGCCCTTGAATTATAAAGGAGGACCTTTTTGTTATCAAGATAACTTACAATGACAATTAAGAAAGGGTTTTCAAGATTCAAGGAGAATATTTCTTTTAAAATACAAAACAAGATGGATTGATTGGAATAAACACCAAATACAACAAAACATAAATATTAATAATCCGACGTTGAATATGTTTTCTTATCATCAAAACATGATTTTTTTTTTTAAGATTAGACATTCCCTAATATCTTGGTGTAACATCACTAAAAATCTACTTAATTTCTTAGTGTAAGGGTTACTGTGCAACATTGTTTAAATGTTAAAATACATTGAAATTTGACAACCATTGATAAATAATATATAGATTATTTAATGATATTAAGTCATAAATTATTTAATACTATTACCTTTATATTGTATGCCTTATTAAGTACGAGTGTAAAATTGATGAGTAAAATGTGTAGGACTATTCTAAATATGACTGAAGATAGAGCCAATATGATCCTTTAGTATACTGCAATATATAAATTTTAAGTTAATGAAATTAGTTGATTTTTCAAATAACAATCCACCTTAATTTGAGAAGAAATAATGTAAAAACTCACCAAGAGGTAAATGGAATTAGTTCATTTAAAAAAAAAACAAAACAATCCACCAATAATGTAAAAACTCGGTAAGTCCTTGTTTTCCCCTCTCGTCAACCCGTCCTACTTCTTCTCCTTAGTCAAGAAAAAAAAATCAAATCAAATCAAAAGTGCAGTATAATTACCACAACAACACTTTCAATAACTACCATCATCTATTATTTTTTTTATTCGACATTTTATTCAATATTCACTTTTAGAAACACTACAAAAAAAAAACCTATTACATACGGAATATTACCTACGGATAAAAATCCGTAGGTAAATTTTACATTACCTACGGATATTACCCACGGATATTATCCGTAGGTAATGTAATCCGTGGATAATTCCATAGATAATTACCTACGTAATTACTATCCATAGGTAAAGTGTACATTACCTACGGATATTACCTACGGAATCCTATCCGTGAGTAATTATCCATTACCTACGGATATCCGTAGGTAAATTATATTAAACTAAAAGAATTGTCACTAACAAGAATCGAACCCAGTACCTTAAAGTTGAAAACTGATACTCCAACCACTAAACTATTATGATATTCTAATAATAATTTACAACTAAATTATACTTATATTTATTCGTGTAAATATATAAATATATAAATATATAAATACATAAATACATAAATACATAAATACATAAATACATAAATACATAAATATATAAATACATAAATATATAAATATATAAATATAAATATATAAATATATAAATATATAAATATATAAATATAAATATATAAATATATAAATATATAAATATATAAATATATAAATATATAAATATATAAATATATAAATATATAATATATAAATATATAAATATATAAATATATAAATATATAAATATATAAATATATAATATATAAATATATAAATATATAAATATATAAATATATAAATATATAAATATATCAAAATATAAATATATTTTATATTTATATATTTTATATTTATATATATTTTATATTTATATATATTTTATATTTATATATATTTTATATTTATATATATTTTATATTTATATATTTTATATTTATATATTTTTTTTATTTATATATTTTTTTTATATTTATATATTTACACATATAAATATAAATATAATTTATTTGTAAATTATTATCAAAATATCCTAATAGCTTAGTGGTTGGAGTATCAGCCTCCAACTCCGAGTGCTTGGGTTCGAATCCTGCCAATGACAATTCCCTTAATCTAATAATAATTCAAAGTTCAGAAAATATAATAAATAATAAAAATATAATATAAAGGGAGGAGGGGGAGGGGGTTGTAATAAATGCCAATGACAATTCCCTTAATCTAATAATAATTCAAAGTTCAGAAAATATAATAAATAATAAAAATATATATAATATAAAGGGGAGGGGAGGGGGTTGTAATAAATAAAAATATTTTGTTTAGGTGAGTGCATTACCTACGGATTATAATTATCTATGCAAGAATCGTAGGTAAAGTGACATTACCTACGATTTTGTCATTACCTACGATTTTACCCATAGATAATAAACATTTTTTTTAGTGAAATCACTAAAATATAAATTTTATTTTTCAAAAATTAATAAATTTTAAAATTTATTTATTTTTGTATAATAATTTTCTTTTTCTTTCTTAATCTAAAGTTATCTTTTGGTTTTTCTTTTTCATTATATTTTACTAAATTTACATTTTTTTTCCACTAAAACTAAATTACTTGCCATTTGTATTTATTTATTGAATTAATTTATCTTAATAATTTTCAAGTAATTTGTTTTTAAGATTTAAAAAAAAACTTACAATGTATATGAATTTTCTATATATAAAAAAAAGCACTCAACAAAAACAAAATATAAATAAAAATCTAACTAACAATAAATGTAAGTATTTAGTTAAAGTAAGTTAAGATAAGTAGTTTAGTTGGATAAACTTTTGAAGTTTGAGTGGTTAAGTTAAAAAATGTTAAAAATACAAAAACTTAAATGCTCAAACTTCATTCACACTAAATCAGTGACAATTATATTCGTTCTAACTTTCTCACTTTCTCTTTTATCTTTTTCTATATATACCTAAACACACCTTAGTGTTATTAAAATAAAAAAAATATTACTCACAGATCAGGATTTCAGATAAAGTAAGTTTTTTTTTTTATCTATTTTTATAACATGTTTGCATATTAAGGTTAGGGTTTGCATGTGAGCTTGTCACCGTCGTCTAAAGAGACGGTCGGAGCGACGTTTTCTAAAGAAGTGGTCAACACTTCTAAAGAAGTGGTAAACACTTCTAGGGTTTGCATATTAAGGTTAGGGTTTTGATTGACTCGTGTTTTCTAAAGAAGTAGTCAACACTTTTAGGTTATCCGATAACTAGGCTGGACCTAAAGACGATGTTTTCGTAAAAGGTTCTATGGAGTTGCCACCAGTGTTTTAACCTTAAACACTGAAAAAGGTAAAAAGCCAGTGGTTTTAGAAAAAACCAACTTTGGCCATTACAACCAGAGTCGGGTAAGGAAGTTAGTTACGTGTGGGGAAACGCCCCTTTCGGGTTCCTTATGTTGGACTAATTAAAAAAGATAAATACTTAAAGAAATTATGCTTTTACCCTATTATTTTATCTACTTGCAGAATTTAAATGTCTACATGGCCCTAATATCTAATGCATACAAGGAAAGCGATAAAGAAAGCAATAAAAGAGAGAGAGAATAGGGAAGGAACCTCCGAAGCAAGCTTTATATTAACTCTTCAAAACTTGAGGATGCTTTTTGGCAGTCCCCGCACTCTACAAGCACGCTCCTCCCGCAAAAGAGAAAAATTTCACTCTACCGAGGGCCGAATGTCTTAAAGAGAGACCTCCTTAACCGATTTCTACCTTAACGAAAATCGGAAAGCTCCTCGAACTCCGGAATAATGCTCAGAGTCACTCTAAAGTGGCGAAAGACTTCCTAGAGAGTGGTAGGAGTGAATAATGTGTAAAATTCTAGGAATGAGGCTCCTATTTATAGGGAACCGCACCAGGAAAAAGTGGACGATCGTCTAGACTTAGTGGACGGCCGTCCATGGCAAAAAGTGGCCATGGACGACCGTCCATGTAGGGTGAACGACCGTCCATAGCAAAAAGTTGCCATGGACAGCCATCTGAGCCAAGTGGACGGCCGTCCATTGCCTTAAAGTAGGCATGGACAACTGTCTGACTGTCCTGGACGACCATCTGCTATTTTCAATGAAATTTTTTATTTTTATTTCCTCTAAAAACCCTTCCTATCTTAAATGGAACCTAGAAAAAACTTTTAGGGACTTAACAAAGTCTTGACCATCTTCAAAACAGGTTATCTCTGGCTTTATTAGGGAGCCAGGCAAGATTTGGGGTCTACTTCTGCCCCCCTTTCACCCGACCAATTGACTATGGTTTAACGTACCATAAGGTCGATTGGTGGGTGGAGGAGTTAACCCTCTTGCCTGGTTGTCCTCTGGATACTCCTCTTGTCATGGTAGCTGACCCTTGGGACTATGAATGTAGTCTGGTGTTGTCTTCAGGATGCTTCCTTGCTGCGGAGGATGACCCTTCGGACGATACGTGTGAAGCTTTAGGATTCTCCTTTTGACGCGGTAGCTGACCCTTTGACTGATGAAGATTTTTCCCTTGGGATGCTCCTTTGATGTGACAGCTGACCCCTCAGGTGGTGAGTGCGTAGTAGACCCTTGTCTTCAGGGTGCTCCCATGTTGCGGAAGCTGACCCTTAGGACGATAAAGATGGGTTGTGTCCCCCGGATACCCCTTTGCAACGAGGTTGATCCTTCGGATGATGAACGTAAATCTTTCCTTCAAGATACTCCTTTGTAGCAGAGCTGATCCTTCGGGCGACGTAAGATGGACTGTGTCTTCCGGATACTCCTTTGCAACGGAGTTGATCCTTCGGACAATGTGTAGGACTCTATCTTCTGGATGCCCCTTTGTTGAGGTGGGTGCTGATCCTTCTGACAGAGAAGGTGGTGGCGGCTTACTGCTCTAGCTCATGCACTAATATTTGTCTTCAGGACACTCCCTTGCAACGGAGCTGGTCCTTCGGAAGATGTATGTGGTGGCGGCTTACTGCTCTTGTTCATGCACCAAATCCATGGGGAGAAATTGTTTCTGACTCTTCTTGTGTAGTCATCCAGTGTGGAGATTACCGGAGATTCTTGGTAAATGCCTCTGAAGTAGGCAGAAATCCATTAGGGGATTTGTTGATTTGGACGATGCCTCTAAGTAGGCGGGTGCTTCATCGAAAGTGAAAGCTTTTGATTTGTGTAGCTTTACCTCTAAGTAGGCTGATATTCCTTTTGGGGTTTTTGGCTCTTTGATTGTATTGGTGATAGGATTTTGCGTGGCCTTTATTCTCCTTTGATGGTGGTGGAGAATGTGTGAATCTTCTTGATGACTCATCATAGTGATGATGGTGAGTCGTGTGAAGATATTTTTGTTCGCCTCTGGAGTAGGAAATGATCCGCTTGGGGACAAAGCCTTTTCGTTGGCTGCGCTTTTGAAAGTTGTCTTCCTTTTATTTGGTGGAAAGATAGTAGTCAGAGTTTATTTGGTTCTTGAAGCTCTTGGTTAATTTCTCCTTTTTTCGTGGTTTTTTTCTTTTTTCTCGCGATTTTGAAATTTGGCTTTTTTGGAATGATGCGTGTGCCTTTTTATTTTCTAGTTTCTTTCATGCATGCTGGCTTTTGTAAAAAAGAAGGAGAGGCAATTAGATGAAAAACGTTAAAAGTTTCATTTATTTTGTGGGGCCCAAAGTACAACAAGAAATTTATTAAAGATCTCAGCTTTCTGGCTCTGAGCTGGATGCTGAGGACAGTGCTGGCGAGGGGAATCGGCGGAGTACGCGATGTTGGAATTCCTCCTGGCTTTGGATCATGTTGCTTAGGTTCTGGCCTATCTCATCCAACCTTTGTGTGAGGCCATCGACCCTATGGCTGAGACTTTCTTGTGCTCGCTCGTAACCCTCCTGCCTTAGGGACATCTGATCGATCTGTTGGCGTAGGTACTGGAATTGTCTATCCATATGGGTCCTCTCGTCGTCTATATGTCGATGTACACTGGTGAAGTCATCCCCATATTGTGTTTGCTACTGCTGGGATCCTAGAGGGATGGGTACCTCTTGTGACTCCGATGCGTCCATATTGTGAATGTCAATCATCATAGCAAGAAGAGGGTGTAAGACCTATGCAGTCCCTTGCCGAGTGAGCATGCTCATGTTGGCGAGTACCGTCCCGTCTATGAGTTCTGGTCAGAGGGCGGCATGGATGTCTTCTCCATCTGTGCATCCCCAATATTTAGCCAGAGGGGTGATGAGGGGGTGTATCATGATGGACCTTGTTGGGCCTCGGGTCCCAAAGTCTTTCAACGCCTTCAGGAAGAAGTAGTCAAGATTGTATCGGATTCCTTGATGTATGCAATAGATGGCAAAAAGGTCTGCCTGAGTGACCTTGTCCTGGCTCTCCTTCCTGCTATGAAGGGTGCATGCTAGTAATTTGTGACAAATGCGGAGAGGAGGGAAGAAGGCGGTTCCCTTTGGGTTGGCAGGAGCGTGCTGGGAACCGGTAATCTCCTCCCATATTTGACTGGTGGTGAGGGTGGTTGGCCTTTCACAATATGCCCCCTGTACTCTGCGGTTTGGATCTCCGCTGGTTGATGGAATCCTATGAGGACGTTGAACTCATCTAAGATGTTGGTATGGTAGGCCCCATTCATCCAGTACGTAACTGCTTGGATGGGAGGAATCATAGACGGTAGGTCTATGAGCGTAACAAAAGCAAGGAATTCTGATGTGTCAGTGCAGTGGATGCGGGTAGGCGGATCTCTGAGCAGGAAGTCCCACCCTATGCCTTGGATGTATATCCTTACGTCTTGATCCCAACCGAACATAGTTAGGATCCTGAAGTCTAGCCAAAGCATAAGGTGCCATGCATAATGGCTGATGTTGGCGAATCTAGCCTGGTGTTGCTCTATTAGCTGAGTGGGGATTTGAGGAGTAGGAATGCTCCTTATGGGTCCCTGGGAGCGTTTTCGGCGTGTTCACGATTCCGCACGGTCCATTATTCAACCAAAAACACTCAAGTATGCGAGGAAAAGTGAAAGAGGAAAGGAAATGCAAAAATGGGATGCCATGAGTCATTTTGGGCACCTATATTTATAGGAAAAAATTTCAGGGGCGGATGGCCGTCTGGTGTAGGTGGAAGGTCGTCTGGCCCTAACGGCTACACCATTCATAACCGTCTGGACGGGGTGGACGGCTGTTTGCCCCCAATGGCTACCCATGGACGACCATCTACTCTAAACGGACGACCATCTGGTCCCAAAGGTTATTGGCGGACGACCTCTGCTATTACCCCCCCCCCCCCTCATTTTTTTTAAGAAGAATAGGACCTTATTCATCAACATCTATGCATGCAATACTCATGATATGTGTCCTATAATGCTATTTCAGTTAATATTTCAGAAGGATTAACTGATGTGCTCTTGCTGGTGAAGTGCTTCTGACGTCATGTTTAGTTGTACCATTTTTTTCCGTTTTCAGATTTGTTATGACCGAAGAATGACTGTTTTGAGTGTGGAGCACTTGTTATATTGGTACACTCCTACCTTTTTTCAGAAATGCCAATCTTTTCATTGATTACTGTATCTCCATATTTCCCTATTAATTACTAGAATGTTGTAGTAAAGGGTCAAGAGAAAAGAAGGAAGCGATTTGATTCAAAGGCTTGTGTTTTAAAAGGTTTTTTTTTTCAAAACAATGGTATTTGTAAGAATGGCTAGCTAAGGTTAGTTGAAGTGTTTAGGCTAAAACAAACATTTTGTTTACGAGGCTACTTCTTTAACTAATTGTTTAGTGGCACTTATTATGACTGATTGACTTCCCTAGACTGCCCTTCAGGTTTTTGGTCTAGGATGTTACGTTTTGTCCTAACTTTTGTCTAGGCTTTCTTTTTTATATTGTTTTAGGAATTCTATCGGACTTTACTTTGTAACCCTCTCTTTTTCCTATGCTACCCTTTATTGTCGTTCGGGTTTCCTAGTGGGTTGACCCTAACTTTTGCGTACCCCCTTAATGGGTTTCCTACCAGGTAACTTGCCCTTTCTTTTTTTGCCTTTAGCTTCTACGGGCTTCTTCTTTTTTTGTTTTCTTTGTACAACATTGGCGAAACACAACTTTATTTTGATGATGTAAAACCCTTACTTGTGTTTCTAATCAATCAGTGATGACGAATTCGCTCTATTATGATAATGACGCGCTTTTGATTATTTTTGACGCATTTGAAAATGTTTATTTAAATGTGGTTATTATGGGGTTTAGACATAATAAGCAAGAAGAGAAGCAAAATAGTAAGAATTACATTCTCATTACTTAAAGGGGAAATACGTGCCTGTCGCCACCGTCAGAAGAGGATGTTGGAGTGACACAAT
>OY731404.1:59668620-59750452 GCA_963425845.1 Sphenostylis stenocarpa
AATGAGTAAAATTAGATCAAATAGATTCAAATTAATTAAAATCTAAATTATTGGCCCAATGAAGCCCAATTAATAAAAATTCACTAATAATAGAAAGTTAAGCCCAAAACACTAATTAAAATAAGTTCGTAAAGGGAAGAAAATACGGAATATAATGACTCATCAGCGGTCTTGCCAAACGAGACGACCGTCCGGCCTTTTCGAAAGTTTTTTTTTTTTTTTGGAAAATATAGGACCCTATTAAAAAACATCTATGCATGCAATATTTTCATGTTATGTGTCCTATAATACTATTTAGTTGATTTTTTAGAAGGATTAATTGATGTGTCTTTTGAAGACGAGGCCCTTCTGATGTCGTTCTTTAGCTGTACTTGTTTGTACCATTCCAGACTTAATATGACCAAAAAATAATTGTTGACTAAGGAGCAAACTTGCCACGTTGGTGCAATTTTTCCTTCCTCTAGAGGTTTCAATCCTCTTGTTGATTATATGCCTCCATACTCCCCCACTAATTATCAGAATATTATGATAAGGGTTAAGAGAAAAGAAGTAAGTGGATAATTTATTCAAAGACTTGTGTTTTAGACGGTTGTATATTTTTTATTTTTTATTCAAAAGGGGATTTTGTAAGAATGGTTGACCAATGTTGGTTAAAGTGTTTAAGCT
The DNA here is from genome assembly GCA_963425845.1 of Sphenostylis stenocarpa. Classification (NCBI taxonomy): domain Eukaryota; kingdom Viridiplantae; phylum Streptophyta; class Magnoliopsida; order Fabales; family Fabaceae; genus Sphenostylis; species Sphenostylis stenocarpa. The sequence continues at coordinate 59,669,287 of OY731404.1, forward strand.
AATGTTAAACCAACATTTTGCTTTGAGGATCTGCATCTTAGCCAATTGCTATTGCTTTCTTATGGCTGATTGACTTCCCCAGACAGCCCTTTAGGTTTTCAGGCTAGGATATTGTGTTTTGGTCCTAACTTTTGTCTAGGTTTCCTTTTTTCTTGTTTTGGGAATCCTAGCGGACCTTATTTTGTAACCCTAACTTCTGCCTAGGCTACCCTTTATTTGTGTTCGGGTTTCCTAGTGGGTTAACCCTAATTTTTTGCGTAGCCCCCTTGGTGGGTTTCCTACAGGGTAATTTGCCCTCTTTTTTGTTTTGTTGGCCTTTGGCTTTTATGGGCTTCTTTTGATTTATTTTTTTTCTTTTTACACAATATTAGCAAAACACGGTTTTATTATGATGAGGTAAAACCTTATTCTGTGTTTCTAGTTAATCAGTTCGATTATTTTTGGTGATGGCGTGTGTTGGTTATTTTTGACGCACTTTTGAAAACGTTTGCTTAAACATGGTTATTATGAGGTCCAGACATGAATAGCAAGAAAAGAAGTAAATAGTAAGAGATGTATTTTTATTAATTAAGAGGGGAATATGTGCCCAAAAGATGCCCGGGGGTCGGGCTAGCCCTGGGGGATAATCTCTAACAATCATTGGGTTTACATCCCTTAAGAAAGGAAAAAGAACTCCTAATGACTAGAGTTGCTCTCGACGGTTGTATCCCTCCGCTTTGGAAGATCTGCTTGAGTGTGCGGAGGGGAGACTTCCCTTTTCTTCTTTCAGCTCGGCCATTTGCAGGGTCATATCCTAGGCCATGCTTTAAAGGATTATTCTTGAATTCTAGGGGCTCCTTTATTCCTTGGGAGTCTGCCCCGAGCCCTTGGCCAGGATGGTCACCAACTTCATCATCATGCGGGCTACCTTCGTATTACCGGGAAGTCATTCTACATTGGTGATTTCAAGCGCTTGAAAAGATGTTTCAAGGGCCTCTTCAGCCGCATCCACATAGGGTTGGGTAGACGGTCCACTGATCAAGATATCATCTTCAGCTTGGACCGTGACCAGTTTATCGTCTACTATGAACTTGACTTTCTAGTGGAGCCTTGAAGGTACTGCCTTAGCGTCGTGAATCCAAGGTCTGCCAAGGAGACAACTGTATGCTAGAGTAATATCCATCACGTGGAAATCAATGTTGAAGATAATGGGTCTGACTTCGATTGGTAGATTGATTTCCCCCACTACTTTTCGTTTGGATCCTCGAAGGCTCGAACGATAGTGCTACTTGAGCGCATGCGGGTTCCTTGAATGGTCAACTTTTCAAGTGTGCACTTGGGCATCATGTTCAAGGATGACCCATTATCCACAAGAACTTTAGCAATGAGATATTCCATGCATTTAATAGAAATATGCAAGGTCTTGTTATGGCTCAACCCTTCAGGAGGGAGTTCTTCATCTGTGAAGGTGAGGTGATCGCTAGCTGTGATGTAGCTGATGATCCTCTCAAAATTTTCTTGGGATATTGTGTGAGGTACGTGCGCTTCGGTCAAAACCTTCATCAGGGCATTTTTGTGCGATTTTGAACTCATCATTAGAGATAACAAAGTTATCTTTGCAGGTGTATGATTGAGTTGATCAATGATGGAATACTCGCTTTGCCTTATGAACTGGAGTAACTCATCAGTCTCCTCCTTGGATTCTTTATTTTCTCTTTCTTCGGTCTATTTATTTTTCCCTTTATTCTTGGGGGCATCTTGTGACTCCTTGGGGGAGTATATTCTTCCACTTCTAGTCATGCCCTCAATGCCGACTATATTGGAGATGTCCTCCTTTATTAGTGAAGATTCTTTGTATCTCCACGGTACAACTTTATTTGAGTCATAGGGGAAAGGACGAGGCACAAATAGTCTTGGGGTGGATCGACCGTTGGGGAGAGCTTGATTACGAATGGTTTTCTCTCCATCTTTCTGATTGTGGAAGACATATCAGTTAATCTTCCTTTTTATTATCTTATTAAAAGTGAAGGAGGGATAAACAAGTATGAAAATTATGAATGAAATGCATGCAAGTAGACAATTGTTGAATAAACAAAAGGAAATTTTATTTATTTAGAAAAAGTGTACATTCCCCTACACCATGCTACGAAACACTTTTTGATAGAAATAGGAAAGCCTAAAGAAACCCACAGGCGGGTTCTTATTTCTATGTAATTCTTCTTCGACTTCCCGTACGTGATGAGCGAGTGCTTCGGTTTGCTGGTGGACCGCTTGGCTCATATCTTCACTATACTTCTGAGCCTCTTTGATCTTCGCCTCTTGATGAACGACCAAGACTTGTAAATTGTCGAGTCTCTCAATGGCTCGGTCTCTTTCTTGTAGAACCTGCCCATACTGAGCTAACTCATCTCTTTCTTTGTAACACAACTCAGTAATGCTTTTGTTAAGTCTCTGGGTGGTCTCCCTTCCTTGACGTAGTTCAGACCGAGTCCTTGCGAGATCTTGTAGCATTCCCTTGATCGTCTGAGCCTGTTTTGCACATTCAGCCTCAAGGTGTGTTGATTTGGCGGTTATTTCTTGGAGTTGATTATCCAAGTTTATTCTGGCAAATTTGGATGCTCGGATAACCTGTTCACTGGAATCAGCACATTGGTCCTTGAGGCTCTCTATCTCTTGATCTTTCTTCTTGCACTGCCTTTGTAGACTGTCTATAGTAAGGATAGATTCTTGCTCTTTTTCCTCAAGGGCCCTCATCTAGGCTCCCATTATTTCTATCCTCTAGGTCAAGGCATCGACTTGGTTTTGGAGCTCTCCACTGGCTGATGGTGCAGTAGGTGGGGAGGATGGTTGTGACATCCCTTTGTTTCTCCTTCATTCCTCATAGTCACTGGAAATAGCTACTCAAGCTTTGCCTAGCTCTCTATCTCCCATAAAGACTGGTTTCTCCCATGCTCTCCGTACAACAAGTGAGTTTGCAACATTGCATGGGTCTCCAAAGAAACACAGTCCTTCAAGTTCTTCATGTGATAATGCGGTTTGGGTTCTCATGAGTTGTCTCACAGCCACTTTTGGAGAATAAGCTATGCAACCTCTGAGACCTACTAACGGTACGCTCAGATAATCTCCACATCTACATCTAATGAGGATAGGGTTAGGTCGGAACCAAGGACATGCCCAGGATAAACAGTTGGCATCCCATTGTTCCAACTCGACCTTCCACTCCATGGTTAGACGTCAGTGGAGAGGGATTCTTGAAAATCTCTTCAAAGGACCGGGGAACATCCCCATGTGACTAGAGGCATAGAAGTGCATGATACCCCACACGAATAGCAGCAAAGAGCAGCATCTGAGTGTTCTTCCTTGCTTTTGGTGACAAAATTCAACCGAAAGCAAGGTGTCGGCAAGAAGTGCAGGCAAAGGACTCTTCGAGTGCACGTCCCAGGCGAAGAAGGCGTCCATGACGGCTTGATCCACTGTGTCGAGGTGAAAGGGAAACAACATGGTCCTAAACACAATTAGGGCCAGGGTTTTGTTAAAAGCGAACCAATCTACCTTGTCAGCCAAAGAGGACAAATGGTCTTCTAACATTGCAACTTTCCAACCCTGGATATTCCCTTTTACTATCAGGGAAGTCTGCTGAGGTGGCAATTGGATGGAAGCAACTTTGGCTGCAGGAATATATGCTTCATGGAGAATATGGACCCCGACTAACTTGGGCCATCTCAAGATTATCTCATACTCCTCCAAAGTGGGTACCATGTCAAATTGTGGAAATTCGAAGCAATGCAAACTAGAGTTCCAAAAATGGACCAAAATCCTAATGAAAATGGGGTCGACACAGATCTTCAATAAGTCGAGAATCCGTCCATAGGATTTTTCAAAGTCGGAGCAGACCTCAGGCGGCATCAATGCACACAACCATTCTATCTTCTCCACATGGTATCGAGGAATATCCACTTTCTTCAATTGTCTACCAGACCCCTCCATTTTCTAGAAACCAAAAATGCATGCTATGAATATGATGTTAATGCGGACATGCATGCAAGTGTTTATTTTTTCTAAACATTATCATGTTTTATTTTCTACATGATGCATGATAGGAGTTTTTTTGTTTTTTGTATTTTTTAAAAAGAAAGATAAACTACCTATATGGATGTTCATGAGTTTAATGCTTATGAACATGGTCCCATTTTTTATTTGATTTATTTGTTTTATTTGATCTTTGTAATCTTTTATCTCTTCTGTTAGACTGCGTGACTACTTAGCTTACAAAGAACTTGAAACTAGGCTAGCTAAAAGACAGACTATTCGAGATAAAAATGGTTTATTGCAAAAAGAATGGTTTTAACGTCCCTTATCTCTTCTGTCGGACTGCGTGACTACTTAGCTTACAAAGAACCTGAAACTAGGCTAGCTAAAAGGCAGACTGTCGGAGATAAGGGTGTTTATTGTGAAAAAGATTTTTTTGAGATTTTTCTTTTATTTTTATTTTTTTGTTGTATGATTATGCTATGCAACAAACAAATGCAACAAACAAATGCACACACAATTCACTCATCCGCGAACAATAGGACGACATTTTTTATAACGAGGTAGGGGTATCCTGCAGAAGAGTACATATTCAGGGTAGTTCTAAATTTCCTCACCAAGGTTAGGCCCCCAAGGTGCCCCCATTATAGGGCCCCCACTCTCCCAGCCTTCAGACCATGCATGGCACTAGGGCCTTGTCAGTCTTTGGGCCAAAAGATGAAGGTTATCACCTTGAGTGGTAGTTTCCGACCATACCGGTAGGCTCATGACCCTCACTGCGGCAAATCATACAATGCCACCCACTCCCTAAGGTTATCCCACTTGCCCCCGGGTATAGGGGGAACTATTGTGTGCAAGGATTTGTGTACAATTTGTATTTCAAACAATTTGCATAAAATAAACATACAACATTTATTAAAGCCAAACAATAAAGCATGTTATAAAGCAAGAAAAGGTAAATGCGTAATTTTAAGTTTTTATTTCTCAAAACTAGTCCATCACTAAATGAGATCAACTCTCTAGCTTCCCTAGTGGAGTCGCCATCTGTCACCGCCGTTAGAAGAGGCGGTCGGAGCGACGCAATGGTTTTGTTTGACTCACGATTTTTAAAGTGTGGTTCAACACTTTTTAGGTTGTCCAATAACCGGGCTGGACCTAAAAGCGAGGTTTTTGAAAGGTTCGAGGAGTCGCCACCAATGTTTTTACCGAAAACATTGGAAAAGGAAAAAGAAGACACTGGTTTTTTAAGAAAAACCAACTTTGGTCATTACAACCAGAGTTAGGTAAGGGAGTTAGTTACGTGTAGGGAAGGTATTAGCTTCCCTACTACGCCCCTTTCGGGTTCCCTATGATGGACCGTTTTTGTAAAGAAATAAGAACTTTAAACTATGCTTTTACCCTAATTTATTCATTGCAAAAATTAAGTTATCGACTACATGATCCTAAATGACTAATGCACAACAATATTATCTAGAAAGCAATAAAATAGAGAAGGGAGTATGGAGGAACCTTCAAAACAAGCTTTTATTATATGTTCTTGAAAAAGGGTGCTTTTTGGCAAACCCCACGCTCTACAATGATGATCGCTCTTTCTCGAAGCACTCTAGAATGCTTTTCTAAGAACTCTAAAAATGCTTTAGAGGGGTACTAGGAGAGTAATTTGATAATAGTATAGTAGGGAAAGTTGTAAAAGTGTCTGAAAAAGAATGAGAAGGTCCCCCCTTTTATAGGAATTCGTACCTGTCAGGTCAGGACCGCCATCTCGCCTGACAAGGTCGGGACCACCATCTCGCCAAACGAGACAGTGGTCTCGCCTTCTGCAAGTGGCGAGATGGCGGTCTCGCCATTGGCGAGTGGCGAGATGGCGGTCTCGCCCTTAGCCAACGGCGAGACGACGGTCTCGCCAAACAAGACGGCAATCTCGACCCTTTGGGTGAAATTTCTTATTTTTCGTGTACAAAAATCCTTCCTATTCTAATATGGTGCCTATTGATCAATCCTAGGGACCTTTTAGGCCTTGCCCATCTTCGAACGGAAGTCTTCTGCTCTTTATTTTGAGGCCGGACAAGATTTGGGGTCTACAGTGCCCTTAAAGAAATCTTAGGGGTCGAGCTCCCCTCGAGTAGTAATTTTTTAGACTAACATTCCTAGGAATTGGAAGAAACACATTTAATAACTAGAGTTGCTCTTGATGCTTGGACCCCTCCACTTCAATAAAATTGTTTCAGTGTATGGATGGGAGACTTTCCCTTTCTTCTTGTAGCTCGATCCTTTGTAGGGTCGTATCCTAGACCTTGCTTGAAAGGATTATCCTTGAAATCCGGTGGCTCCTTTATTCCTTAGGAATTCGTACCGAACCCCTGGCCCGGGTGGTACCCGTATTTTGACATCATGTGGGCCACCTTCATATTACTGGGAAGTCTTTCAACATTGGCGATTTCGAGCACTTGAAAGGATGTTTCAAGGGCCTCTTCAGCTACATCAACATAGGGTAGGGTAGACGACTTGCTGATCAAGATGTCATCTTCAGCTTGAACCGTGACCAGTTTGTCACCTATCACAAACTTGATTTTTTGGTGGAGCGTTGAAGGGATCGCTTTAGTGTCGTGAATCCAAGGTCTGTCGAGGAGACAATTGTAAGTAGGAGTGATGTCCATCACATGAAAATCCACGTTGAAGATAGTGGGACCTACTTGGATTGGCAGGTTGATCTCCCTCACTACTTCACGTCTTGATCCGTCAAAGGCTCGAACATGGTGTTGCTTGGACGCATATGGGCTACTTGTACCGTCAGTTTATCGAGTGTGCACTTAGGCATGACGTTCAAGGATAACCCATTATCCACAAGGACTTTGGCGATGAGATATTCTCTACACTTGACAAAGATGTGCAAAGGCTTGTTATGGTTCGACCCTCTAGGAGAGAGTTCTTCATCGGTGAAGGTAAGATGATCATTGGTTGTAACGTTGCCAATAATCCCTTCGAACTTGTCTTGGGATATGGTATACGACACGTGGGCTTCGTTCAAGACCTTCAGCAGCGCATTCTGGTGTGGTTCCGAACTCATTATTAATGATAACAAAGTTATCTTTGCGGGTGTGCGATTGAGTTGGTCTATGATAGAGTACTCAATTATCACTAGTGATAATCGATTATTTCTTCATCCCTGCCCACAAAATGCATGGATAATCGATTATCACTTAAGATAATCGATTATTCCAGAGAGAAATTACTGATTTGGGTAAATGAAGTACAAATAATCGATTATTACCCCAAATAATTGATTATTACAAAAGATTTTTCATGAACCACTCATTTAAGCTTCAATAATCGATTATTACTCAAGATAATCTATCATTCTAGAGAGATTGACAACTTTAACATGTATTAGACACAGGATAATCGATTATTACTCAAAATAATTGATTATTCCAGTACAAAATGCAAAGATTTTTAGTTAAGCAGAGTTTAGACTATTTCTAATATTCCTAAGTTTCTAAGTTCATAGAATCCATCCTTGGGAAGAGGTTTGGTAAATATGTCTGCTAACTGATGCTTTTTGTCTATATTCTCAATCTTACAATTTCCTTTAGAAATGTGATCTCTTAAAAAGTGATGCCTAATCTCAATGTGTTTGGTTCTAGAATGCATAACAGGATTCTTTGTGAGATTAATTGCACTTGTATTATCACACATTAAAGGAATGTCACTTAGAAAAATACTATAATCTTCTAGTTGTTGCTTCATCCATAGAATTTGAGCACAACAATTACCAGCTGCAATATATTCAGCCTCAGTTGTGGATAAAGCAACACAAGCTTGTTTCTTAGAATGCCAAGATACTAAGGATGATCCTAATAAATGACAAGTACCACTAGTGCTTTTTCTATCTACTTTACAGCCTCCATAATCAGCATCAGAATAGCCTAATAAACTAGGAGAAGCTTTAGATGGGTACCATAAACCAAATCCTGTAGTTCCTTTTAAATAGTTTAATATTCTTTTTACTGCAGTTAGATGAGATTCTTTGGGACAAGCTTGAAATCTAGCACACACACATACAAATTGCATGATATCAGGTCTACTTGCAGTTAAATATAATATTGAACCTATCATACCTCTATACATAGATTGATTTATTTCCAAACCTGATTCGTCCTTATCTAGATAGCAAGATGTTCCCATTGGAGTGTGTGCATCTTTTGCAGAATTCATTTCAAATTTCTTCAGAATCTCTTTGCAGTATTTGGTTTGTGATACAAAAGTGTCATCTTTAAGTTGCTTAATTTGAAGTCTAAGAAAGAAGGTTAAATCTCTCATCATTTACATCTCAAATTCACCCTGCATTATCTTAGCAAATCTTTCACACAAGGAATTATCAGTTGATCCAAAGATAATATCATCAACATATACTTGAACTAACAAAATATGTTCTTTTACTTTCTTAATAAATAAAGTAGAATAAATTTGTCCTCTAGAAAAATCTTTTGAAATTAGGAAATTACTTAACCTTTCATACCATGACCTAGGAGCTTGTTTCAAACCATAAAGAACTTTCTTTAATTTAAAAATATGATCAGGATATTTAAAATATTCAAATCCAGGGGGTTGTTCCACATATACTTCTTCTTTGATAAACCCATTTAAAAATGCACTTTTAACATCCATTTGATATAGTTTAAATTTTATCAATGAAGCATAAGCAAGAAGTAGGCGTATAGCCTCTAACCTGGCAACAGGAACATATGTTTCATCATAATCAATACCTTCCTCTTGACAATATCCTTTACCAACAAGTCTGCCTTTGTTCTTTGTTATATTTCCATCTTCATCAAGTTTGTTTCTAAATACCCATTTCGTTCCAATAACTTGATGAGATTCTTCTCTTGGAATTAATTCCCAGACTTAGTTTTTTTCAAACTGATTTAGTTCTTCTTGCATTGCAATGCACCATTGGTCATCTTTGATTGCTTCCTCAACACTTTTGGGTTCAATCTGTGAAGCAAAAGCTACAGACATACATAAATTTTTCATATTTCTAGTTCTTACCCGTTTTGAAATATCACCAATTATATTGTCCATTGAAAGTCCTCTTGGTGATTGCCACTCTTTTGCCAATTCAGTTGGTTGAGATAGCTCATTCTCATTTAGGTACATTTCTTCTAGAGCTTCTCTTATGTATTCATCATCACATGCATATTCTTTATTTGACTCAAGAGGATTTCCTTCAAGGTCTACAATTTCATCAAAAGTAACATGTATAGACTCTTCAATGTTCAAGGTTCTTCTATTAAATACTCTATATGCTTTGCTAGAAAGTGAATAACCTAAGAAGATGACCTTATCGACTTTTGAGTCAAATTTTCCTAAGTTATCTTTTCCATTATTTAAAACAAAGCATTTACAATCAAATATTTTTAAATGAGAAACATTAGGCTTCCTTCCATTTAACAATTCATAAGGAGTTAATTTTATGATTGGCCTAATAAACATCCTATTCAATACATAACATGCAGTACTTACAACATCAACCCAAAAATATTTAGGAACATTTTATTCATTTAACATGGTTCTAGCAAGTTCCTCTAGTGACCTATTTTTCCTTTCTAATACACCATTTTGTTGGGGAGTTCTAGGTGCAGAAAAATTATGCAAAATTCCATTTTCTTCACAATAATTTTCAAAGGATTCATTTTGGAATTCCTCATCATGGTCACTCCTTAACACTTTAATTCTTAAGTCTTTCTCATTTTGAATTTGATTAGCAAACTTTCTAAAAGCCTTAAAAGCCTCACTTTTCAATGTTAAGAAAAATGTACAAGTAAATGTAGAGAAGTCATCAAAAATTACAAGAGCATAGTAATTTCCACCAAAACTTTTTTATTTTAGATGGACCAAATAAATCTAAGTGTAATAGTTCTAAAGGTTTTGATGTGGAAATAACATTCTTAGATTTAAAATATGATTTTATTTGTTTACCTTTTTTACATGCATCACATAATTTATCTTTTTCAAATTTTAGCTTAGGAAAACCAATAACTAAGTCATTAGATATTAATTTGTTTAATTGATGCATATTTATATGAGCCGCTCTCTTATGCCATAACCATGGATTTTCTTCCTTAGTAACTAAGCATGTTATATTCGTATTAGATACACAATCCAAGTCAATTAAATAAATATTGTTATGCCTAATACCTTTTAAAGCTATATTTTCATAATCCTTTAAATAAATGGTGCAAAACTTACTTTCAAAAATTACCTTAAATCCTTTATCACAAAGTTGACTTATACTTAGGAGATTGTGATTTAGCCCATCAACAAGGAGCACATCCTTTATCTCCAAGGTATTTGCACCACCAATATTTCCGGTTCCAAGGATTCTTCCTTTGTTGTTGTCCCCATAGGTCACATATCCTTGTTGTTTATTTGTGAAACTTGTAAATTTCTTTTTATCCCTAATCATATGTCTTGAACAACTGCTATCAAGTTACCACATAGACTTTTTGGATCTAGTAGATGCCTCATAGTCGGAAGAAATATTGTCATTTTCCATTAAGCAAAGATTTGCTTCAATCTCCGAATCGCTTGACTCCGTACTTGAGTCACTATCATCCCAAGCTATATAAGCTTTCTTTTTGAAAAATTTCTTGCCTTTATAATCATCACTTTTCTTGTTTGGACAATCGGATTTCACATGCCCTGTTTCACCACAACCATAACATTTAAAATTTAAGGAAGAACTTTCTTTTACCTTTCCCTTACCTTTGAAAGGTTGTGTTCCTTTAGCTTTCATGAACTTTGTAAATTTCTTGATCATAAGACTCAAGTTTTCATCTTCTTCAATTTTAGAGTCTTTTTCCTCCTTCTTGTTCTTACTCTATGAAATTTCGGTTTTGAAGGTAAGGTTTCTCTTTTGATGTTGGCCTTCTTCATCGTTTAGCCTTCCAAGTTCAAGTTCATGCTCTCTCAACTTTCCGAAGAGAGCCGCCATAGTCATAGTGGCAAGATTTTGTGACTTCGTAATGGCAGTCACCTTTGGTTGTCATTTACTATCCAAAGATTTAAGAATTTTTACATTTAATTCATCAGTATGAAAAGTCTTACCAAGCCCTGTGAGATGATTCACAATATGTGTGAAACGCTTTTAGACGTCAAAAATCGTTTCTCCTTGTTGCATTCGGAACATCTCATATTCTTGAATCAATGAGTTCTTCCTTGCTCTTTTAACATCATCGGTACCTTCATGGGTTACTCTTAACATTTCCCACATCTCTTGAGCACTCTTGCAAACGGATATCCTGTAAAACTCATCAAGGGTCAAAGCAGACGAAATTATATTCTTAGCCCTAACATCATATTGAGCTTTTCTATTTTCTTTTGCAGTCCATCTAGAAAATTGTTTTGGTTCTTCTGTATCATTTACAATAACTTTGGGAATAAAAGGACCATTTAGAATGGCATCCCATACACCTCTATCAACAGACCCCAAAAATATTTTCATTTTAACTTTCCAAAAAGGATAATTTTGTCCTGCAAAAAGTGGGGGTCTGTTGATAGAAGCACCATCGGCAAAGGTGTGGTTTTGTCCGGCCATTTTCGAAATTTGAATGACTATCAAAGCAAGCTCTGATACTACTTGTTAGGATCGAGTGCTTACCACTAGGCCAAAGCTATAGTCATTAGTCAGAGCGAAACTCTTTTTACTTTAAGAGTAACAATCCAAGCGCCATGATTTGATTGTGACTCGGCCCACCTAACCTCCGCCACGAGACAATTGATGCTACCTACAACAATCTTCCCCTTAGTAATTGTCCTACAAGGAATCCCACTTGGATTGTGACTTGGCCCACCTGGCCTCCGCCATGAGACAATTGTGCAATCCGCAACAATCTCCCCCTTAACAATTGTCCACCAGGAATCGAACTCGTGACCTTGGCTCTAATACCACTTGTTAGAATCGTGCAGTGGAATGTTCTCGTTTAGGGACAAAAACCAAGAGAGGGGGGGGGGGGGGTAAATTGGTTTCTTATAAAAAATTAGGGTTTTGAATTTTTTCCCCAAATTTCACCGATTAAAATGCTTATAAAGTAAAGAGATAAGGATGAGAAGATTACACAGATGTTTTATACTGGTTCGGATCAAAAGACCCTATGTCCAGTTGCTAATCACTCTAAAAAAGGATTAACGTTGTCACATAATCACAGGTTACAACAGATTACAAATTGAAAAAAATAAGGAATAGAAAACACCTCTCTTGAGTCACACAAGAGATGAACACCTCCTTTGAATCCACAAAGGATGAACAACAACTTTTCTTAGAGACGGCACAACACACAATCCACCAAGAAACCTACTCAGTGATTCTTATCGCTTCTAGCCCACACTAGGTTTTCAAAAGCCCCTTTTTCTTCGCTACACAAAGTCCTCTAGCAATCATAACTCTTAACTTTTGTATGAAAAAGGATTGTTATTTTGCAGAGAGCCTTAAAGATCCTTAAATAGAGAGAATAGGGTCTGGGAAATAATGATTTTCGAAACTTGGAGTATTGGGTAAAGGGTTTTCGTAAATTGGTCCAAATTTAAAATTCAAAACTCATAACAGACGTAGATAATCAATTATCTTACGTGATAATCAATTATCACAGAACCATTTTCGTAGAGGAGAAGTTTTGGACTAGGATAATCGATTATCCTCTAAGATAATCGATTATTCCAGAGTTTTCAAAAACCAAATTTAAGTGGGATAATCGATTATCAACCCAGATAATCGATTATTCCAGCAAGTTTTTCAAAAACATATTTTCAAGCAAGATAATCGATTATCCTGAGTGATAATTGATTATCATAGAGTGGTTTTTATAAAAATGAACTTTCAAACGATGGACTATGTGCTGGCTATCTTGGACTCTAATTTTACAGACTCAAAAAGACAAAACAAAGTTATTACAAGTAGATACAAATGATTATAAGTCTTCAAGTATTTAAGTCCTTTGCTCTTGAATCACCATCAAAATCTTCAAACATTATCTCCTTGTATGTTCAACATGGTAACCTTCATTATACTCATTCCACCCATTTTCACACAACATTCACTCCTACCACTCTCTAGGAAGCCTTTTGACACTTTAGAGTGACTCTGAGCATTTTTCTAGAGTTCGAGTGAGTTTTTCGATTTCCGTTAAGGTAGAAATCGGTTAAGGATGTCTCCTTTTTTTGAGACATCCGACCCTCAGTAGGGTGACACCTTTATTTTTTGATCGAGGGAGGAGTGTCTCTGTAGAGTGCAGAGACTACCAAAAAGTGTCTTCAAGTTCAACATTTATGAAAACTCACTTCGGAGGTTCTCCTTCATATCTCTTCTCTTTTATTGCTTTCTTTTAATGTTTCCCTTGTATGCATTAAATATTAGAATCATGTAGATAGCTACTTAAATTCTGTAATAAATAAATAGGGTAGAAGAATAATTTTATTGTCTTTATTTTAAAAATAGTCCATCATAGGGAACCTGAAAGGGGTGTCGTGGGGGTGTTAATACCTTCCCCACACGTAACTAACTCCCTTACCAGACTCTAGTTGTAATGGCCAAAGTTGGTTTTTCTAAACCAATGCCTTCTTTTTTTCCTTTTCCGATGTTTTCGGTAAAAACATAGGTGGCAACTCCATAGAACCCTTTTCGAAAACCTCGCCCTTAGGTCCAGCTCGGTTATTGGACAACCAAAAGGCGTTGAACCACACTTTTAAAAACATGAGTCAAACAAAATCATCGCGTCACTCCGACCGCCTCTTTTGACGACGATGACAGATGGCGACTCCGCTGGGGAAGCTAGAGAGTTGATCCCATTTAGTGACGAACTAGTTTGATAAATAAAAGATTTAAAAATTTCGCTTTTACCCTGCCTTGTTTTATAACATGCTTTAATTGCTTGGCTTTAATAACTGTTGTATGTTTATTTTATGCAATTGTTTGAAATATAAATTGTACACAAACCCTTGCACACAACAGTTCCCCCTATACCCGGGGGCAAGTGGGAAATCCATAGGGAGTGGGTGACATGTACGATTTGCCTTAGTGAGGGCCATGAACCCACCGGTATGGTCGTAAACCACCACTCAAGGTGATAACCTTCCTCTTTTGTCACAAAGACTGACTAAGACCTTAGTGCCATGCATGGTCAGAAGGCTAGAGAGTGGGGACCCTATAATGGGGGCACCTTGGGGGCCTGGCCTTGGTAAGGAAAATTAGAACTATACTGACTATGCACTCTTCTGCAAGAGACCCCTACCTCGTGATAAAAACGTCATCTCACGGTTCGAGGATGAGTGAATTGTCTGTGCATTTGTTTGTTGCATTTTGTTTGTCGCATTGCATAATCATACAACCATAGATAAAATTTTAAAAATCTTAAAAAATCTTTTCATAATAAACAACCTTATCTCGAACAATCTTCATTTAAGCTAGTCTAGTTTCAGGTTCTTTGTAAGCTAAGTAGCCACGTTGACCTACAGAAGAGATAAGGGGTCATAAAATCAGATAAAAACCTTTCTTTTTGCAATAAGCGACTTTATCTCGGACAATCTTCATTTAAGCTAGCCTTGTTTCAAGTTCTTTGTAAGCTATGTAGCCACGTTGACCAACAGAAGAGATAAAGGGTCAAAAAATAATAACAACAAAAAGCATTAATGACAAAAACATAATACAACAACTTTGATAAAATCAAAACATTTATTTCAAAATAAAAATAAAATGATAAAATGATTTTGACCCAATATTCATCGCAAAATAAAATAGATAATAATATAATTTTTGACAAAGTCCTATCATTCATTCCATAAAGTGGTAAAACCAAGAGAGAAAATAAATGCATAAAGTAAGATATGCATAAACATCATTTTAATAAAAATATTTCATGCATAAATATATTCATGCTAGGAAATACTAGATATCCTTAAGACAAGGGCAAAAGAGACCTAAGTGCGTTTGTGACCTTCGCGACAAGGAAGGGACAAGTGTACTAAGGTGTGATGGTGACCTCCATTATACTTGTCAAATCTGTGATGGAGAAGAAACCATTACACCGAGGTGGGAATGATACCCCACAAAGCGTAAGCTTTAAGGAGGATACCTAAGTCATTGTCTTAAGGCATATCCATCCCATAAATCATTCATTTTAAACAATAAAATTCTTTTTGTATTCTAGAAAGCGGCTAGTATTCTTCATGCCCTCATCTGCATACAAAAATCCCAAACACTATCATACATCATGTTAGGAAATAAAACATGATAATGTTTAGGAAAAAACAAACACTTGCATACATGGATGCACCAAACTTCATCCTCATAACATGCATCTAGTAGTAGGCAGTTGAAGAAAGTGGACATTCCTCAATACCGTGTAAAGAGAATAGAGCATTTGCACGGGAAGTCAAAAAAGAAAAATGCATAGAAATTTTAACCCGCTTATGATTTCCTTTAGGCTTTCCACTTTTAAAAATATGCTTCGAAGCATTGCATTGAGGAATGTACACCTTCTAGATGAAATAAATAAAATTATCTTTTTTATCATCCCCTCGACTGTCTATTCCATTCATAATTTGCATACATTCATCCTCACTTTAACAATAATAACATAATAAAAAGAGAGGATTAGTTGATGTGCTTTCCACGAATCGAAATAAGATGAAGAGAAAACATTTTGTCATCAAGTTTTCCCCAATGGTTGACCCGCCTAAGAAGGATAATAAGCCTCAATCGTTGGTCATCTGAGTAAATAAGGAAGAGGGGCACGAATGTCGTTACATTTGTTCACGCCTCGAATTGAATAAAGATGTACCATGGAGATATCAAAAACATCGCCCATTAACAAGGATATCTCCAGCATTGCTGGCATTGGGGGGGCAGGATTAGAAGTAGAAGAATCTACTCCCCCGAGGAGCTACAAGACAATGCCCCAAGAATAAAGGAAAAATAATAAGATCGAAGAAAAACATAATCCAAAGAGGAAATTGAATAGACTTTGGATTCACAATGCTGAGGCAGTTCTTTCAACACTCCGCCAAAGAGAGAAACTCACGGTAGGCGACAAGCTGGTCACGGTTTGAGCTAAAGACGACATTCGAATCAGCAAGCTGTCTACCCTTCCTTGAATGAAAGTGGCTGAAGAGGACCTTTGAAATATATTTTGCTAATATGAAAAGACTTCCCCAACAATATGACGGTGACCCACATGATGAGGAAATATGGATGCCGCCCAAACCAAGGGCTCATTCGAAACTCTCAAGGAATAAGGGAGCCACCAGATTTTAAAGACAATCTTTTAAAGCATTACCCTACAAAGGATCAAGCTGCACGGAGAAAAGGGAAGTCTCCCCTCCACACCTTGAATCAGATTTTCCCAAATAGAGGGGTTCAAGCGTCAAAAGCGACTTTAGTCATTAGGTGTTCTCCTTCTGATTCTTAGGGTTTGTAAATCTAATGACTATTAGAGATTACTCCTCATGGCTAGCCCGACCCCCGAGCATTGTAGGGCATATATTTCCCTATTAATTACAAAGAATGTCATTCTTACTATTTGTTTCTCTTCTTGCTATTCATATCTAAACCTCATTAATAACCATGTTTAAGCAAACATTTTCAAAACACATCAAAGTAATCAAACTGCACCATTGACCAAAATAAAAGTCAAATTCATCATCACTGATTGACTAGAAACACAAAATAAGGTTCCACCTTGTGACACCTTTAATACCAACATTCACTTTATTATGATTTATTAATTATTATTGGTTCCTCTTAGTATTTGATTACCAATACACTCTTGTATAAGTAAGATACACAATAATTAGAACATACAATTAGTGATTAATATACATATCATTCATAAGTATCAAGTATAACTAAATAGTAAATATACACAAAGTCATCCCAAATTACACTTAACAAGGGTTCACAATACCAGAGCAAACAAACTAACTAGACAAACTAATTATACAACCTAACTAAAGAGGAGATATATTCTGTACGTCCACTAAAATGAAGTATCTCTTGTAGCACTGTAGTGGTGTCCGATCAAGTCTTCTACTTAGTACTTGCAAGTGATCGTATTTAAACTTTACTTGGAGATGATACCGGGGATGAGTTGTGTTCAACGTCACCTATGCAAACATTTCATAATAACAATACATGCACAGAAAGGGTAAGACAACTTTACATTCACTTAGAGCATGCAAATAACATTGGGTTAATTAGAAATTACATATACAAACATACTAGTAATCAGCACACAAATGATATGATATTATGAATGCAATGTATTCACTAATCTTTTCTAGGACACATCCTAGTATGCAAGACCATGGGGATCCCAAAACCACTTTCTCTTTTCTTTTCTTTTTTCTTTTCGAGAAGGATCAGGAGTTTCACTGGAATCTCTCACCGCCTTGCGTAGTATACTCATAATTACTTGTCCAGCTCAACTGATCATGAGAAACCCCGGGGCTTTAGTCAGGATAATCAAGCTTGGTAGTGAGAGTCTCACAGCTTAGGTAGCGAGCCCGAGCCACATATGAGCTCGATCACACTCAATCATCCCCGAGGTTAGCATGGAACCGACCCCGATTTTCCATATCCTCCTCATACACTCAATCTCTCGACTCATGAACATGATGCATGACTTATCATAACTTCTTCACACTCTTTCAAATTTGTTTCACCTCATTATACTTAAATCACATCTTAACTTCTTCAAAATAATACTAGGTTATTTCTTAAGAAAAATCTGACGAGTTTCCCTGTAAATCGGACATTCCCAAAATTTTTAACACCTGTAAAATAACCAAAAACAGCCCAGAACACTTCTACTTTTCACCAAACCATCCTTCCACCTCATCATATTCATCATCACTCAAAATCATAATTTTCTCAATTTTAATTTATTTTTCTTAAATAATAGTAATAATTGCAAATAATTTCCTCAAAATTATTAAAAATTCATTTTCACTTACAATTACTTGTTTTCTCCTAGATCAAAATTATTCCAATACTTTTGAAAAATATTTATTAATTAAATAAAAATATAAAAATTCACTTCATAATTAAATTATAAAATTCAATTTAATATATAAAAAAATAGTTTTCTTTCTCACATAGTTCATTTCTCACACCTTTCCTCCATTCCACCAAATTATACAATGCAATTCTATATGCTAATCCATCTTAACAAAAACATTGCACAATAATTTTCTACTTATCATGCTTCATAACATACATACAATATATCTCAATAATCAATTTAAAGCAATTATCGAATACTAAACATAGAAATAAGCTAATTCTCAATCTAAATTCATCAATAAATCATATAAAATTACTAATGATTAAGCAATCGATTCAAACAACATTCATGGATGCCTTATAATCATACAAGGTTCCATACACTCAAGTTGCTCCATTTAGAAGCCATAAATTTCACATAATCTTAAAACTTTAAAAATTCATCAAAAATAGAAATGATATTCAAATAATTCCAAATAAATTTCTAATTAACTTAGAAGTAAGGGACTTCTTCTCAATGCTATTTCAAGCAAAAATGAATTATAAAAGTTATCCTACCCCTTACCTTATGTTGTAACTTGGTGAAGAGTAACTCTTGATCAAATAATCTATCAAGTCTTTGAGTCTCCTCTTTGCACCTCTAAGTAGTCTCCTACATACCAATTAAATACCCCAATTAAATCCTTAATTCCAACCATATTAGACCTCTAAAATCTCACCTCCTTCATAGCCTAAAATTCTAAAATTCAAGACTATGGTTCTTTGAGTTATAAAATCATTTTTAGGGCCTAAATTGATGCTAATGGAATTAATACAAGTAGAAGAGAGTAATGGAAGTAATACACTTAGAGTAGGAAGAATCCTAATAACAAATATGGACAAGGTTCAGTATTTCAGAATTTTCTAGAGTTATATAAACTGTTTTGGCATGAGGTAAGAGCCAAAATTTCAATAACTTAATTACCTACAATATTGATGAAGAAAATAAATTCAAATACCTTGTAGAATAAATGCAGTTTTTCAGTTTACAGTGGTTGTTTCCCAACATGGCTCAACCACAATAACACTCTGAACATGCCTTGGTAATTTGACTATAACTCATGCTACACATAAGGTATTGACATGAAACAAATTTCTAAATTTCGGAAATATAATTTCCTACAACTTTTATGAAGGAATCAAGTCCTAATTTCACACGTATCAATCCCAGTAATTCAAAAACCGAGGCTGTTGAAACAGGGCAACCTCTTAACTTCACAGCTATAGCACTTGACAGTAAAATGAACATAACTTGAGCTACAAATATCCGTTTGATGTGAAACAAGTTTCTAAATTTCTATAACTTAAAGGGCTACAACTTTCATGAAGATACCAATTCCTAATTCTGTTCACAAACGTCCCAAAATTCAATAAACAGTGACCTACGAATTAGGGTTCTTAAGCTTTTTAGTTTAACCACTTCTAATCCTCAATTCTAAGCATTATTCTAGTATCCTAGGTATAAAACCTACAATAATACTCTTTCTACTCCCATTCAAGCTTAACCAAATGAGAAAAAAATTGAAATTGCACCGTTTTGAAAAATAAAACCGTAGAAATGTAGAGAAGATTGAGAGAAACAAACTTACCTCTTGGAGCTTCTCAAGAAAATCAATATTTTCCCTTCAAAATTAAACTTCAAATTGAGGAGGGTTTGAGAGAAAGTGAGAAAATGGGAGAAGGGAAGAAGTTACGGGAGTTGCAGAGAGTGAATGTCTTTTTGAAAGTCAAAATCTTATTTTTTATATATATTATTATTTTATTATTATTTTTATTTTTTTATTTTTTTTAATTCCAGAAAATTTCTAGAAAATCACAAATAATCTAACCAACATAAAACTCTATAGTCACTTTCCCCAATTCTTAATAATTTAATTAATAAAATTTTTGACAAAAGTTGTAGAGGTACCGAGAATTAGGATGTTACAATTCTCCCCACTAAAAAAAATTTCGTCCTCGAAATTTGCTTACCTTATGGGAAAAGATGAGGGTGAGATTCCCTCATTTTGCTCTCTAACTCCCACGTTGCATCTTCATCACCTATTCCACTCCATACGACCTTAACTAGAGGTATATCTTTTCCACGTAAGTGTTTCATCCTTTGATCCACAATACACACAGGTGGTGCTTCATAGGTTAGATTATCCTTCAATTGTACCTGTATCGAGTTCAATGATGTGAGAAGGATCAGAAATATACTTTCTGAGTTGTGAGACATGAAAAACATTATGGAGGTTTGAAAGAATTGGAGGTAAGGCTATTTGATAAGCCACAAGACCAATCTTTTTCAGAATTTGGTAAGGACCAATAAATTTTGGGGTGAGTTTTCGAGATTTCAGAGCTCTTCCAACTCCAGATAGTAGGCGTAACTCTCAGGAATACATGGTCACCCTCTTCAAATTCTAACGACTTTCTCCTCTTGTCATAATAACTCTTTTGTCTACTCTGTGCTGTCTTCATCTTTTCTTGAATGATCTTTACTTTATCAGTAGTTTGTTGTACAATTTCTGGTCCCAAAATAAGATTCTCTCCTGAGTCATACCAAGCATAAAGGTGTCCTACACTTCCTTCCATAAAGAGCTTCATATGGTGCCATCCCAATACTTGTATGAAAACTATTATTGTAGGTGAATTCAATCAAATGCAGAGACTTGTCCCAAGTATCTTTGAATTCCATAATGCAAGCTCGTAGAAGGTCTTCAAGAGATTGAATTGTTCTTCTCGACTGTCCATCCGTCTGCGGATGATAAGCTGAACTCAATCGAAGCTTTGTCCCTAATGCTTGTTGCAAACTTCCCCAAAACTTGGAAGTAAAACGTGGATCTCTGTCAGATACAATACTTGAAGGTACGCAGTGTAACCTCACTATCTCCTTAAGATATACTTGTGTCAATTTTTCCAATGAATAACGAATGTTGATAGGTAGAAAATGTGCTGACTTAGTCAATCTGTCAATAATTACCCAAATTGCATCATATCTTGTAGGAGTTCTTGGCAATCCAGTTACGAAATCCATTGCTATGCTGTCCCATTTCCATTCTGGGATATCCAAAGATTGTAACATTCCCGTGGGCCTTTGATGTTCAACCTTTACTTTCTGACATACCAAACAAGATGCTACGTACTCTGCCACTGATCTTTTCATTCCTGACCACCAAAATAACTTCTTCAAATCTTGGTACATCTTGGTAGTTCGTGGGTGAATACTCAACTTACTCTTATGGGCTTCCTCTAAAATCATCTTCTTGATTTCATCATCTTGCAGAATACAAATTCGATCTCTGAATCTCAAAATTCCACCTGTGTCTTCCTGAAAATCGTTTTCTTTTCCTTGAGATACCAAAGTCTTCTTGCCTTGCAAAAATTCATCTGTTAATTGTGTTGCCTTAACTTGTTCAAGAAAATTGCTAGTTATCTTCAAAGTTCCAAACTTAAAACTTTTGGGAGTTATCTCCATAGCTAAATTCAAATCTCTCAATTTTTCCACCAAGTCCAATTCTCTGACCATCATTGTTGACATATACAAAGACTTTCGGCTTAAAGCATCTGCCACTACATTGGCTTTCCCGGGGTGATAATGAAGTTCAAAGTCATAGTCCTTCAAAAATTCTGTCCACCGACGTTGCCTCATATTCAACTCTTTTTGATCAAACAAATACTTAAGACTCTTATGGTCACTGAAAACTTCAAATCTTGCACCGTATAGATAGTGTCTCCAAATCTTCAATGCAAACACCACAGCTGCCAACTCGAGATCATGTGTAGGGTAATTTACTTCATGCGGTCTCAACTGCCTTGAAGCATATGCCACTACATTTCTATTCTGCATTAATACACAGCCTAACCCTTGCTTCGATGCATCACAATACACTTCAAAATTCTCATGAGGGTTTGGAAGTATCAATACTGGAGCAGAAGTCAATTTATCTTTCAACTTTTGAAAATTCTCCTCACACTGACTCGTCCATACAAAGGGTTGTCCTTTACGAGTCAACTTGGTCAAAGGTAAGGCTATCTTTGAGAATCCCTCAATGAATCTCCTATAATAACCAGCTAGACCCAAAAAACTACGAATCTCAGTAATACTCTTTGGTCTTTCCCATTGCAATACAGTTTCCACTTTCATCGGATCTACAGAAATGCCATCTTTATTAATCACATGACCTAAATAACTCACCTTCTCCAACCAAAACTCACACTTTTCCAACTTAGCATACAACTGTTTCTCCTTCAAAACTTCCAACACTACTTGGAGATGTTCTGCATGTTCTTCCTTGGTCTTAGAATAAATCAAAATGTCATCAATGAATACTACTACAAACTTATCCAAATATGGATGAAAGATCCTATTCATGTAATCCATGAATATCGCAGGAGCATTAGTCACACCAAAAGGCATAACCAAATATTCATAGTGTCCATATCGGGTCCTGAAAGCAGTCTTTGGTATGTCCTCTGGCTTAACCCTAATCTGATGATATCCTGACTTCAAATCAATTTTGGAAAATATAGTTGCACCTCTCAGTTGATCCATCAAATCATCAATTCTTGGTAACGGATACTTATTCTTGATTGTAACCTTGTTTAGTTGACGATAATCCACACACAATCTCATTGTTCCATCTTTCTTCTTCACCAACAGCACTGGAGCACCCCAAGGAGAAACGCTTGGTCTCACAAACTGCTTTTCCAACATCTCTTCTAACTGCTTCTTCAATTCTGACAATTCCAATGGTGACATTCTATATGGAGCTATTGAAATAGGTCCGGCTCCAGGGATCAAATCTATTGCAAATTCAACTTCTCGTTCTGGTGGTAATCCAGGAATATCATCCGGAAATACTTCAGGGTAGTCACACACAATAGGCAGATTCTCTATTCTAAATTCCTTTTCTCCTTTTAGAGAGAGTAACACCATACATAACTGCGCTCCCTCTTTCAAAGAAGCATTAACTTGGCTCGCAGTTAGAAATCTCAAATTCTCTGATGATGGGTTCAAGGATTCACCAAAAGCTATGGTTTTTGTGTGGCAGTCTAACAGAACATGGTTGGCAGATAGCCAATCTAATCCTAGGATGATTTCTAAATCAGGGAGAGGCAAACAAAACAAATTTGCAGAAAGATTTCTACTTTCTACAACAATAGGACAATTCAAACAAGCCTTGGCAATAATTATAGGAGTACCGCCAGGAGTAGAAACAAACAAGTCATATGGCAAAGCAATAACAGGCAATTGCAATTGTCTCACACAAGCTTCAGCAATAAAAGAATGAGATGCTCCAGAATCATACAATACATTTAGGATATTCCCATTTATGAGACATTTACCCTGTATCATAGAGTCAGATTGAGATGCCTTTTCACCACTCATTGCAAAAACTTTTCCTTGTGTCCTTGGCCTCCCAGGTTGGTTACTGTTAACCCTGCTGCCACTGCTACTACCAGCATGACTCTTAAAACTGTTGTTCTCCTTCTTCCACTCAGGACAATCACGAATAATGTGACCTTGCTTTCCACACTTAAAACAATTATAGTTCTTTTTCGGGCAATCTCGTGCAAGATGTGGTCCTTCACAAATAAAACATTTTCCACTGAATCCACTTGATCTACTTGAACTTCCCACTGGTGGTTGATACCCACTTCCTCCATATGAGAATCTTTGTTGCCTTTGAGAAGGTTGGTAAGGTTTTCCTCTATCAGAGGATTGTCCTTTTCTCTGTAGAAAATTTCGCTGAGGTCCTGAATTTTTCCAATGTGCTTGTTTGGCCTTAGCATCATCCTCATAAATACGACATCTATTTACGAGCGTTGGGAAATGAGTAATCTCCTGGTATCCTATTGCCAGCTTGATGTCAGGACGCAACCCACTTTCAAACTTAGTGCATCGTGAGCGATCATCACCATTATTGTTGAAATACGGACAGTACTTGGATAATTCATCAAACCTTGCCGCGTACTCCCCCACAGACATACTTCCTTGCTTCAAATTCAGGAATTCCACTTCCTTCCTCCTTCTCAAATCTTCAGGAAAATACTTTTCTAAAAATCTCTGCTTAAATACTTCCCAATTGATTGCTCCTCCTACCTCCTCCAATTGTTGTCTAGTGTACCTCCACCAATGTTCAGCTTCCCCTTGAAATAAATAAACTGCAAATGTAACCTTCCTGGCATCTGGACAATTCATTGCTATGAAGATCTTCTCTAACTCTTCAAGCCATAACTGGGCTCCATCTCGGATCAAATCCACCTTTGAACTTTGGAGGGTTGTTCTTCATAAAACTTTCTAGACTATGAGTACCAACTTGTCCTGCTGGTTGTCTCTCTAACACTCCAACCATTCTTTCTAGCAATTCATTCAAAAGAGCATTACCACGTCCTCTACCTCTTCCTGCCATCACTTCCTGCAATCACAAATTCAATCAATCCCCTCTATATATGTGAAGTAAAACTAGATAAACTAAGAATTACTCCACATTACCAATTTCACATCACTACTTTCTGTCGAAAATAACAATACAAGAGTACACAGACAAGCATATTAGGCCTTTCCCCAGGCCTATAGGAAAGAACTGCTCTGATACCACTAATTGTGACACCTTTAATACCAACATTCACTTTATTATGATTTATTAATTATTATTGGTTCCTCTTAGTATTTGATTACCAATACACTCTTGTATAAGTAAGATACACAATAATTAGAACATACAATTAGTGATTAATATACATATCATTCATAAGTATCAAGTATAACTAAATAGTAAATATACACAAAGTCATCCCAAATTACACTTAACAAGGGTTCACAATACCAGAGCAAACAAACTAACTAGACAAACTAATTATACAACCTAACTAAAGAGGAGATATATTCTGTACGTCCACTAAAATGAAGTATCTCTTGTAGCACTGTAGTGGTGTCCGATCAAGTCTTCTACTTAGTACTTGCAGTGATCGTATTTAAACTTTACTTGGAGATGATACCGGGGATGAGTTGTGTTCAACGTCACCTATGCAAACATTTCATAATAACAATACATGCACAGAAAGGGTAAGACAACTTTACATTCACTTAGAGCATGCAAATAACATTGGGTTAATTAGAAATTACATATACAAACATACTAGTAATCAGCACACAAATGATATGATATTATGAATGCAATGTATTCACTAATCTTTTCTAGGACACATCCTAGTATGCAAGACCATGGGGATCCCAAAACCACTTTCTCTTTTCTTTTCTTTTTTCTTTTCGAGAAGGATCAGGAGTTTCACTGGAATCTCTCACCGCCTTGCGGTAGTATACTCATAATTACTTGTCCAGCTCAACTGATCATGAGAAACCCTGGGGCTTTAGTCAGGATAATCAAGCTTGGTAGTGAGAGTCTCACAGCTTAGGTAGCGAGCCTGAGCCACATATGAGCTCGATCACACTCAATCATCCCAGAGGTTAGCATGGAACCGACCCGATTTTCCATATCCTCCTCATACACTCAATCTCCGACTCATGAACATGATGCATGACTTATCATAACTTCTTCACACTCTTTCAAATTTGTTTCACCTCATTATACTTAAATCACATCTTAACTTCTTCAAAATAATACTAGGTTATTTCTTAAGAAAAATCTGACAAAGTTTCCCCTGTAAATCGGACATTCCCAAAATTTTTAACACATGTAAAATAACCAAAAACAGCCCAGAACACTTCTACTTTTCACCAAACCATCCTTCCACCTCATCATATTCATCATCACTCAAAATCATAATTTTCTCAATTTTAATTTATTTTTCTTAAATAATAGTAATAATTGCAAATAATTTCCTCAAAATTATTAAAAATTCATTTTCACTTACAATTACTTGTTTTCTCCTAGATCAAAATTATTCCAATACTTTTGAAAAATATTTATTAATTAAATAAAAATATAAAAATTCACTTCATAATTAAATTATAAAATTCAATTTAATATATAAAAAAATAGTTTTCTTTCTCACATAGTTCATTTCTCACACCTTTCCTCCATTCCACCAAATTATACAATGCAATTCTATATGCTAATCCATCTTAACAAAAACATTGCACAATAATTTTCTACTTATCATGCTTCATAACATACATACAATATATCTCAATAATCAATTTAAAGCAATTATCAGAATACTAAACATAGAAATAAGCTAATTCTCAATCTAAATTCATCAATAAATCATATAAAATTACTAATGATTAAGCAATCGATTCAAACAACATTCATGGATGCCTTATAATCATACAAGGTTCCATACACTCAAGTTGCTCCATTTAGAAGCCATAAATTTCACATAATCTTAAAACTTTAAAAATTCATCAAAAATAGAAATGATATTCAAATAATTCCAAATAAATTTCTAATTAACTTAGAAGTAAGGGACTTCTTCTCAATGCTATTTCAAGCAAAAATGAATTATAAAAGTTATCCTACCCCTTACCTTATGTTGTAACTTGGTGAAGAGTAACTCTTGATCAAATAATCTATCAAGTCTTTGAGTCTCCTCTTTGCACCTCTAAGTAGTCTCCTACATACCAATTAAATACCCCAATTAAATCCTTAATTCCAACCATATTAGACCTCTAAAATCTCACCTCCTTCATAGCCTAAAATTCTAAAATTCAAGACTATGGTTCTTTGAGTTATAAAATCATTTTTAGGGCCTAAATTGATGCTAATGGAATTAATACAAGTAGAAGAGAGTAATGGAAGTAATACACTTAGAGTAGGAAGAATCCTAATAACAAATATGGACAAGGTTCAGTATTTCAGAATTTTCTAGAGTTATATAAACTGTTTTGGCATGAGGTAAGAGCCAAAATTTCAATAACTTAATTACCTACAATATTGATGAAGGAAATAAATTCAAATACCTTGTAGAATAAATGCAGTTTTTCAGTTTACAGTGGTTGTTTCCCAACATGGCTCAACCACAATAACACTCTGAACATGCCTTGGTAATTTGACTATAACTCATGCTACACATAAGGTATTGACATGAAACAAATTTCTAAATTTCGGAAATATAATTTCCTACAACTTTTATGAAGGAATCAAGTCCTAATTTCACACGTATCAATCCCAGTAATTCAAAAACCGAGGCTGTTGAAACAGGGCAACCTCTTAACTTCACAGCTATAGCACTTGACAGTAAAATGAACATAACTTGAGCTACAAATATCCGTTTGATGTGAAACAAGTTTCTAAATTTCTATAACTTAAAGGGCTACAACTTTCATGAAGATACCAATTCCTAATTCTGTTCACAAACGTCCCAAAATTCAATAAACAGTGACCTACGAATTAGGGTTCTTAAGCTTTTTAGTTTAACCACTTCTAATCCTCAATTCTAAGCATTATTCTAGTATCCTAGGTATAAAACCTACAATAATACTCTTTCTACTCCCATTCAAGCTTAACCAAATGAGAAAAAAATTGAAATTGCACCGTTTTGAAAAATAAAACCGTAGAAATGTAGAGAAGATTGAGAGAAACAAACTTACCTCTTGGAGCTTCTCAAGAAAATCAATATTTTCCCTTCAAAATTAAACTTCAAATTGAGGAGGGTTTGAGAGAAAGTGAGAAAATGGGAGAAGGGAAGAAGTTACGGGAGTTGCAGAGAGTGAATGTCTTTTTGAAAGTCAAAATCTTATTTTTTATATATATTATTATTTTATTATTATTTTTATTTTTTTATTTTTTTTAATTCCAGAAAATTTCTAGAAAATCACAAATAATCTAACCAACATAAAACTCTATAGTCACTTTCCCCAATTCTTAATAATTTAATTAATAAAATTTTTGACAAAAGTTGTAGAGGTACTGAGAATTAGGATGTTACACACCTCATCATAATAAAGTTGTGTTTCGCCAATGTTGTGCAAAGAGAAAAGAAAATCAAAAGAAGCCCATAGAAGCCAAAGGCCAAAAGGAGAAGGCAAGATACCTGGTAGGAAACCCACCAAAGGGGGCTACACAAAAGTTAGGGTAAACCCGCTAGGAAACCCGAACAACCATAAAGGGTAGCCTAGACAAAAATTAGGGTTACAAAATAAAATTCACTAGGTTTCCCAAAGTAAGAAAAAAGAAACCTAGACAAAAGTTAGGACAAAACAAAACACAACATCCTAGACTGAAAACCCAAAGGGCGGACTAGGGAAGTCAATCAGTCATAGCAAGCGCCATAGAATAAGACTCCACTCCATAAACAAAACGTTTGTTTAAATTAGCCTAAACACTCTAACCAACCTTGGCTAGTCGTGCTTACAAAAACCATTTTTTGTCAAAATGAAACACTTCTAAAACACAAGCCTTTGAATTAAATATCCTCTTCCTTCTTTTCTCTTGACCCTTACCACTACGACATTCTAGTAAGTAGTAGGAAAATGTGGAGATAGTAATCAATAGGAGGATTGACATCCCCAAGGAAAGGGAGGGGTGCACTGACATGACAAGTCGCTCTACAATCAACACAATCATTCTTTGGTCATGGAAAAATTGAGATGGAAAAATCGGTACAGCCTATCATGTCAACGAAAGCACATAACGTCAGAAGCTCATCAGAAGTAAAAGCACATTGGTTAATCCTTTTGAAAAATTAATTGAAATAGTATTATAGGATGCATATCACGAACATTGCATACATGCATAGGGTCCTTTCTCTCAAAAAGAAAAGAGAAATGAGAAAAAAATAAAAATAAAAAAATAATGCCTGCTAGGAGATTCTTAGGCAAAAGTTAGGATAGCCCGCTAGATCGAAAACCTGCAAAGGGCGCTCTAGGAAAAAGATAAGGCTAAACAAAAAAATGAATAAAAGAGAGGGGCCCTTCATCATAATCATAAAAAGTCCAGCAGGAGAATGTCAATCACTTTTCCGGATGCATCGATCAAAAAGAATATATTGCATTTAGGGAATCCACGCACAAGTAGTCGCACAAAACGACTTTGTTAAGATAAAAAATGAAAGAAATAAAAATTACTTCAGATAAATAACAAAAAACGAAAAGCATTCATGCATATAAGGAGACTAACTCTATGTTTGTGATTGAAAACAGGATCACCGAGACCGAGTCTCCAAATAATGCCCTCAAGAAAACGGAGCAAGTCGTCAATCAAGCGACTCAGCAGAATAAGAGCTTCCGAAAATCAAGAGCTCCAGCTACCATCCTTCTACCCAGAAAAAGAAGGCACATATAAGAAGTCTCCAAACATTTCTCTCCCTCAAGAAAGAGGAGCGAGTTGTCATCATCAAATAAGCTCAGAAGAAATAAGAAGCTTCCAGAAGCCAAAGCTCCAGTCATCATTTTTCTACGCAATAAAAGAGGGCACAATCATCAGGAATCATAAAAGAAAAGTCAACGAAAAGGCTTAGTTATCCCCAAGCGGATCCTTGCCTACTCTAGAGGCAACACAAAATTTATCCCGCGGCTCAGCATCGCCACCACATGAGTCATCAAGCATACTCACCCAAAGTCTCCTCCACACTCCCCAATGGAGAATAAAGGCTCCAAGATCCTATCATCATCAACAATCAAAAGAGTCCAATCTCCATACCATCAAGGGATTAATAAAAAAAAGGAAAAAAGAAGAAAACTCTTGCATCCCCAGCAGATGTCCAAAAGAAAGGGTCGCAACAGAGAAGGCCGAATAAAAATCCCTAAGTGGATCTCCCCAGAAAAATCTACAAAAAGAAGGAATCAAAGATTCTCATCCCTCAGCAGAATAAGAGTTTCACAAGGACGCATCAACATGAATCAAGGAGCCAAGACTCCATCCCCAAAAAAGAAAAATCAGATCCCTAGGAGGTCGACAATCCCCTGGTGGATCACCAAAGAAAACTTTATCCCCTGCGGATCCCTAAAAAGAAGAAAAAGCCTGCGTGTATAAAATAAACTAAAAAGTAAAAAGCCACACGCATCATTCCCATAAAAAAGCCAAATTTCAAAATCACGATTAAAAAGAGATAAATCACAGAAAAAGGCGAAATTAAAATCCTAACTTTTAGGTAAACAAAATGCCCATTCCCCAATGAAATAAGAACATCGCAGAACCAACTCACACTAGTACCTAACAAGGAGTCAAAACTCCAGGGGGCAAACCAAAATCAGATCCCCGAGAAGGCAATCAATCCCTAGTGGATCATTAAAAAGAGAAAAAGCATCCTCAGTGAGCCTATGACAAAGGCAAATTTCAGACTCACACCTCCAGAAGGGTCATTCGCCTATGCGTAGGCAAGATCTGGAAAATAAAGAGTCAATATCCCCATAATGGGATAACTGCCTACTCAGAGGCACCACCAACAAATCCTAAGTGGATTCCTGTCTACCAAAGAGGCATTCACCAAGAATCCCTGACAAGCAGCAAGTCGGATGGCTATGGAAAAAGCAAAAAAACAAAGAATCATAGTGCACCGGAAGACTTTACGAGAAAAAGTTAAAAACATTTCCAAAACGGAAACACTCCCCATGGAACCGGCGCATGAGATAGAGCAGTAAGCCGCCACCACCACCAGCCCTACGAAGTGAACTGCACCAGCCAGAGGGGGGGTTCATACCCATCAATCGGTGCATGAGCTAGAGCAGTAAGCCGCCATCACCACCAGTCCTACGAAACGGACTGCATCAGCCAGATGGGGGGGTTCATACCCATCAACCTGCGCATGAGCCAGAGCAGTAAGTCGCAATTGGTCTTATAGAGTGGACCATACCAGCCAGATGAGGGGTTTATACTCATCTAGTCCTATAATGGTGGACTACAAACTCTATCAGCTAGATGAGGGGTTTATACTCATCCAGTCTCACAATAGTGGACTGCATCAACCGGATGGGGGTTTATACTTATCAACCGAGGGGTCGGCTACCGCAAGAAGGAGCATCCTGAGGTTCTACCACATGTCAACCAAAGGGGTCGGCTACTGCATGAAGGAGCATCCCAGAGGCGCACACATTTTTTGTCTAGAGGGTCGGCTACCGCAAGATGGAGCATTCGAAAGACAGTCGGGCAAGACAGTTAACTCCTTCACCCTCCAGCCGATCTTTTTGGCATGTCGAGCCAACAGTCGGCTAGTCAGGTGAATGGGGGCAGCTGTAGACCCCAAATCTTGCTCGGCCTCAAAATAAAGAGCAGAAGACTTCCGTTCAAAGATAGGCAAGGCCTAAAAGGTCCCTAGGATAGATCAATAGGCCCCATATTAGAATAGGAAGGATTTTGTATAGAAAAAATAAAGAAATTTTACCCGAAAGGCCGAGACGGTCGTCTCGTTTGGCAAGAAGGCCTTCCCAAATGGTGAGGGCGAGAAGGCCTTCCCGAATGGCGAGAAGGCCTTCCCTAATGGAAAATCCCAGATGGTCATCCTGACCTGCCTAGCACTTTTTCCTATAAATAGGAGCCTCATTCCACCCATTTTCACACACCATTCACTCCTACCACTCTCTAGGAAGCCTTTTGGCACTTTAGAGTGACTCTGAGCATTTTTCCAGAGTTCGAGTGAGCTTTCCGATTTCCTTTAAGGTAGAAATCGGTTAAGGATGTCTCCTTTTATTGAGACATCTGACCCTCGGTAGGGTGACACCTTTATTTTTTGATCGAGGGAGGAGTGTCTCTGTAGAGTGCAGGGACTGCCAAAAAGCGTCCTCAAGTTCAACATTTATGAAATCTCGCTTCGGAGGTTCTCCTTCATATCTCTTCTCTTTTATTGCTTTCTTTTACTGTTTCCCTTGTATGCATTAGATATTAGAATCATGTAGATAGCTACTTAAATTCTGTAATAAATAAATAGGGTAGAAGCATAATTTTATTGTCTTTATTTTAAGAATAGTCCATCATAAGGAACCTGAAAGGGGCGTCGTGGGGGTGCTAATACCTTCCCCACACGTAACTAACTTCCTTACCCGACTCTGGTTGTAATGACCAAAGTTGGTTTTTCTAAACCAATGCCTTTTTTTTCCTTTTCCGATATTTTCAGTAAAAACATCGGTGGCGACTCCATAGAACCCTTTTCGAAAAACTCGCCCTTAGGTCCAGCCCGGTTATCGGACAACCTAAAGGCGTTGAAACACACTTTTAAAAACACGAGTCAAACAAAACCATCGCGTCGCTCCGACCACCTCTTTTGACGACGACGATAGATGGCGACTCCGCTGGGAAGCTAGAGAGTTGATCCCATTTAGTGATGGACTAGTTTGATAAATAATAGACTTAAAAATTTTTCTTTTACCCTGCCTTGTTTCATAACATGCTTTAATTGCTTGGCTTTAATAATTGTTGTATGTTTATTTTACGCAATTGTTTGAAATACAAACTGTACACAAACCCTTGTACACAACAGTTCCTCCTATAACCGGGGGCAAGTGGGAAATCCATAGGGAGTAGGTGGCAGGTACGATTTGCCGTAGTGAGGGCCATGAGCCCACCGATATGGTCGGAAAACACCACTGAAGGTGATAACCTTCCTCTTTTGGCACAAAGACTGACTAAGGCCTTAGTGCCATGCATGGTCGGAAGGCTGGAGAGTGGGGACACTATAATGGGGGCACCTTGGGGGCCTGGCCTTGGTGAGGAAAATTAGAACTACCCTGAATATGCACTCTTCTGCAAGAGACCCCTACCTTGTGATAAAAACGTCATCTCATGGTTCGCGGATGAGTGAATTGTCTATGCATTTGTTTGTTGCATTTTGTTTGTCGCATTGTATAATCATACAACCATAGATAAAATTTTAAAAATCTCAAAAAATCTTTTCGTAATAAACAACCTTATCTCGGACAGTCTTCATTTAAGCTAGCCTGGTTTCAGGTTCTTTGTAAGCTAAGTAGCCACGTTGACCTACAGAAGAGATAAGGGGTCATAAAAACAGATAAAAACCTTTCTTTTTGCAATAAATGAATTTATCTCGAACAGTCTTCATTTAGGCTAGCTTGGTTTCAGGTTCTTTGTAAGCTAAGTAGCCACGTTGACCAACAGAAGAGATAAAGGGTCAAAAAATAATAACAAAAAAAAAGCAATAATCACAAAAACATAATACAACAATTTTGATAAAATCAAAACATTCATTTCAAAATAAAAATAAAATGATAAAACGATTTTGGCCAAACATTCATCTCAAAATAAAATAGATAATAATATAATTTTTGACAAAGTCGTATCATTCATTCCATAAAGTGGTAAAACCAAGAGAGAAAATAAATGCATAAAGAAAGGTATGCATAAACATCATTTTAATAAAAATCTTTCATGCATAAATAGATTCATGCTAGGAAATACTAGATATCCTTAAGATAAAGGCAAAAGAGACCCAAGTGCGTTTGTGACCTTCGCGACAAGGAAGGGAAAGTGTACTAAGGTGTGATGGTGACCTCCATTATACTTGTCAAATCTGTGATGGAGAAGAAACCATTACACCGAGGTGGGTATGATACCCCACAAAGCGTAAGTTTTAAGGAGGATACCTAAGCCATTGTCTTAAGGCATATCCATCCCATAAATCATTCATTTTAAACAATAAAATTCTTTTTGTATTCTAGGAAGCGGTTGGTATTCTTCATGCCCTCATCCGCATACAAAAATCCTAAACACTATCATACATCATTGTCACCGCCATCCATTCCGACGTCCAGGGACATCTCGAACGTTTATGTGAGCGGTCGCGATAAGATGGTTTAGACTCGCGTTTATTTAAAAATGTGATCATTGCTCCCGAGGTGCTCAACAACTGAACTATCCTGTAATAAAAGCTAGGTTTTCGTAAAAGGGTTCTTATGGAGTCGCCACCAATGTTTTGACCATAAACATTGGAAAAGGATAAAAAGGCGTTGATTTTAAGAAAAACCAAACTTTGCCATTATAACCAGAGTTAGGTAAGGGAGTTAGTTATGCGTGGGGAAGGTGTTAGCACCCCCACGACGCCCCTTTCGGGTTCCCTATGACGGATTAATTCATAAAGTAAATATTAAGAGAAATTACGCTATTACCCTATTTTATTATACAATATTAAAAAAATGGCTATCTACATATTCTATTTTCTATTGAATACATAAAGCAGTAAATAAAGCAATAAAAGAGAAGAGAAGTGAAAAGAACCTCTGTAGCAAGCTTTTTATTACAAATCTTCAACTATGAGGATGTGTTTTGGCAATCCCGCGCACTACAAAGACTCTCCTCCCCGAATACAGGACCGACACTACAAAAACTTTAAGAAGAATCAAATGCTGGAAGAAACTTCCTTAACTGATTGTTACCTTATAGGAAATCGGAGAGATCATTCTAAAGAGGGAGAGAAGAGAGGAGTGAGGTGTGTGAAAAAACGTCATCCAAGATCCCTATTTATAGTTTTTTCAGCCAACCAGCTCGGGACGGCCGTCTATGGTCCAAA
The DNA here is from genome assembly GCA_963425845.1 of Sphenostylis stenocarpa. Lineage (NCBI taxonomy): Eukaryota > Viridiplantae > Streptophyta > Magnoliopsida > Fabales > Fabaceae > Sphenostylis > Sphenostylis stenocarpa. The sequence goes on from OY731404.1 coordinate 59,703,791, forward strand.
AAATAGGGACCGCGGTCTGAGAAGCTTGGGACGGCCGTCTGAGAATCGGGATGGCCATCTTAGATGATATTTTTGGGTGAGACACGCATCTCACATTTGGGACGTGCGTTTGGCCTGTTTGGGACGACTGTCCTGCTTTTTGGGACGGCTATCTCGAGTGTTTTGGTCAAATTTTGTGTTTTGGGACTCCAAGAAAACTTTCCTTTCTTCAGACGGAAGCCGATTGATGCTGATGGACGTCCACCAAAGCTTTACCCACCTTTAGAGAGAAAGTCTTCTGGTCTTTATTGAGAGGCCGGGCAAAATTAGGGGTCTACAGCTGCCCCCCCCCCCTTCACCTGCTTGACTAACTGTTGGCCTGATGTGCCCACAAGGTTAGTTGGTAGGTGAAGGAGTTAACCCTTTTGCCCGGTCATCCTTCAGATGCTCCTTTGCTGAAGTTGCTGATCCTCTGGATGATAAATATTTTTGATAAGTACCAACCCCTATCTGGTTTGATGAGAATGAACCCTCATCTGGTCCGAACCTCCTTCTATAAGGCTCTTGTGAGTATTTACCCTCACCAGGTATGAATCTGCATTTGCTAGATTCTTGTGAGTACTTACCCTCACCAGGTATAAGCCCACTTTTGCTAAGCTCTTGTGGGTACCTACCCCCACCAGGTATGAATCCGCTTTTGCTAGATTCTAGTGAGTACTTACCCTCACCAGGTACGAGCCCGCATTTTCTAAGCTCTTGTGGGTACCTACCCCCACCAGGTATAAGTTCGCATTTTCTAAACTCTCTGTGAGTACTTACCCTCACATGGTACGAGCCCGCGTTTGCTAAGCTCTTGTGGGTACTTACCCCCACCAGGTATGAATCCGCATTTGCTAGATTCTTGTGGGTACTTTCCCCCATTGGGTTCGAGTTCGCGTTTGCTAAACTCTCTGTGAGTACTTACCCTTACACGGTATGAGCCCGCGTTTGTTAAGCTCTTGTGGGTACTTACCCCCACCAGGTATGAATCCGCATTTGCTAGATTCTTGTGGGTACTTTCCCCCACTAGGTTCGAGTCTGCTTTTTCTAAACCCTCTGTGAGTACTTACCCTCACACGGTACGAGCCCGCGTTTGCTAAGGTCTTGTGGGTACTTACCCCTACCAGGTATGAATCCGCATTTGCTAGATTCTTGTGGGTACTTTCCCCCACTAGGTTCGAGTCTGCTTTTGCTAAACTCTCTGTGTGTACTTACCCTCACACGGTACGAGCCCGCGATTGCTAAGCTCTTGTGGGTACTTACCCCCACCAGGTATGAATCCGCATTTGCTTTCTTGTGGGTACTTTCCCCCACTAGGTTCGAGTCCGTTTTTGCTAAACTCTTGACGAGCCCCGTTTTGCAAGGCTTTTGTGGGTACCTACCCCCATCAGGTATGAGTCCTCATTTGCTAAACTCTTGACGAGCCCCGTTTTGCAAGGCTTTCGTGGGTATCTACCCCCATCAGGTACGAGTTTGCTTTTGCTAAACTCTTTATGAGTACTTACCCTCACACGGTACGAATCCGCTTTTGCTGAATTCTTGTGGGTACTTTCCCCCACACGGTGCGAATCCGGCGTTTTGCTAGATTCTTGATGAGCCCCATTCTGGAAGGCTCTCAGGATGCTCTTTTTGGTAGTCAATCTTGTGTTTGATGAGTACAAACCCTCATCCGGTTTGGGAGATGTGTTGGCGGCTTACTGTTTCTGATCACGCGCCCATTCCATGGGGAGTGATTGATTTTTCTTTTTGACTTTTCTGTTTTAGTCATCAGGTTTTGCCAGGAATTTTGTTTTTGGCTTTTCTGTTTAGCCATCTGGTCTTGCTGAGGATTCTTTGTTTTTGGCTTTTTGGTCGTCCGACATGTTGATTGTCAGGGATGATTTGTTGGTTGCCTCTTATTTAGGCAGGAATCCATTGGGGATTTTTTATTTTTGATTATTGTGCCTCTTATGTAGGCAGATGCTTCACTGATGAAGGCTTTTTGCTTTGGGCTTATATTTCCTCTTGCATAAGTTGATTTCCCTTTTTAGGGATATTGGCTCTTTTGCTTGCTAGGTCTTGCCTATATATTTATAAGCAATTAACTTCTTGAGGATATGGATTTGTAATTTTACCTTTTGCTGATAGGCTCACTGGAGATAGTTTTTTTTTTTGACGATCCACCAGGGAATTGATTACTTTCCCGGGGATTTGGAGTTTTTGACTCCTTGTTGGATGCTGTTAGTTTGAGTTGGTTTTGTCGATGCTCTTCTGAATGGGTTTTCTGATTTTTTTTGTCGCGTTTTATCTCTTTTTTCGCGATTTTGAAATTTGGCTTCTTGGATAATGCGTGTGCCTTTTTATATTTTAATTTCTTTTATGCACGCAGGCTTTTCTTCCTTTTTTGGGTATCCGCTAGGGATGAAAAGATTTTCTTCTTTTTTCTTTTTGGCGATCCACCAAGGAGTTGATTGGTTTCCTGGGGATCCAAATTTGTTTTGATTTTTTATGATGGAGTCTTGGCTCCTGGCTTTGTGAAGCTCTTATTAAGCTGGAGGATGGAAATTTTCTTGTTTCCTCTTTTTGTAGATTTTTCTGGTATGCTCTACTTGGGGATTTTTATTCAGCCTTTTTCTGTTGTGGCCTCTATTGGGGAATGAAAGATTTTTTCTTTTCTTTCTTTTATGGTTGAACCCTTGGGGATATGGAGATTTTGACTCCATATCTTCTTTGGTTGATCTTTGTGTAGTCCTTATTCTCCTTTGGGGAAGTAGCGGAGATTCTGGATGAATGTGCTCGATGACTCATGTGGTGATGAAGCTGAGTCGCGAGGTAATATTTTTGTTTTGCCTCTGGAGTAGGCAAGGATCCGCTTGGGGATGATCGAGCCTTTCCGTTGGCCTCTTTTTTCGATGTACCTTCTTTTATTGGGGTAGAAGGAGAATGGTTAGAGCTATGGTTTTCTTGAAGCTCTTTATTCTGCTGAAGTGGTTTTGATTTCGCCTTTTCTTTCGCGATTTTAATTTTTCTCACAAGTTTTTGAAATCTGGCTTTTTTAATATATCACGTGTGCCTTTTTATTTTATTAATATTTTTATACACGTGGGCTTTTGGAAGGTAAACAGAAATAAAAACTTTTATTTATTACTTCCCCTTTTTCTTTCTTTTTTTTGGTTGGTACATTCAAGCATTCTAGCTTAATAGAAAAGAGCTAAAAACATCCTAGTCATCAGCTTCTGGGCTGGAGTGGGATGATGGTGCTGGCGAAGGGATGCGGCGGAGCATGCGGTGCTAGAACCTTGCCTGGGTCTGGACCAAATTTTCTATTTGGCGATCCGTCCTTTCTTTCCTCATATTCAGCTGGCTGAATTGTTGTCGCATGAACTGGAATTGCCCTTCCATGTAAGTGTGCTCGTTGTCCATACGTCGGTATAAGCCAGCGAAATCTGGATCATATGATTGCTGCTGGGACTCCGAAGTCGCGGGGATATCCTGTGGCATGCCGAAATCATGCATATCTAGTGAAATTGAGATCATGGGGTGTAAAACGAACTCGGATCCTTGTCGACTAAGGATGTTCATGTGGACCAGTATTGCCCCATTAATTGGTTCTGGTTGGAGGCTCGCCGGGATGTCCTCTCCGTCAGAACATCCCCAATATTCGGCTAAAGGGGTGAGAAAAGGAGTCATCATGATAACTCGTGTTGAGCCACGAGTTCCAAAATCCTTTAAGGCTTTCAGGAAGGTGTAGCCTGGGTTACATCGATGCCCTTGATGCATGCAATAGATAATAAAGAGATCAGCCAACGTCACCTTTCCTTGGCTTTCCTTCCGGCTATGTATGGTCCCGACCAGCAGTTTGTGGCATATACGAAGCGGAGGAGGAAAAGTCGCGCCCTTCAGATGTGATGGCAAGTTTTGTGCCCCAATGATGGCTTCCCACATATTGCTGGTAGTGAGAGCAGTGGGTTTCTCATAATATGCGGACCTATATTCTAGTGTCCTCGTACCTGCTTGTTGGCAGAAATCCATTATGAAGTTGAAGTCATCCAGCATGGTGGTCCGGTATACCCCATCCATCCAATAGGAGACAGCTTGAGTAGGAGGCACTCTGGGGGTCATAGACGGCATCTCCACCATAATGACGGAGGCAAGGAATTCCAGAGTGGCGGTACGGTGGATTCGAGAAGGTGGCTCACGAAGTAGAAAATCCCATCCTCTGTTCTGGATGTATTTTCTGACATCTTGATCCCAACCAAATGTAGTTAGGATTTCAAAATCCAGACATAGCATAGGGTGCCAGGAATACTGTTGGATGTTTGTCAGCCTCAGTTGATGCGACTCTGCTAGCTGAGTGTTGATGATGGGAGCTCCTCTAGTGGAGGCTCGGGTGCGTTTCCTCCTAGATGAAGACTCTCCATGCTCCATTTTGTGCCTAACTCGCTTAAGAATGCTAGAAATGCGTAGAAAGGGAGAAGAAGCAAGATGAAATGCTTGGAATGGGATGCAAATGCAAGGATCCGCACCCCTTATTTATAGGAGGGGTTTGGAAGGTCGGGACGGCCGTCTGGGATTTGGGACGGCCGTCTCAGACCAACGGACACCTTGGGATGGCCGTCTGAGAAGTGGGACGGCTGTTCCATTCAAAAATTTGGCTTGAGACGTGCATCTCAGATGTGGGATGTGCGTCCCACTTGAATTTTTCAATTGGGACGGCCATCTCAACTTCTGGGATGACTGTCTCGAGCTTTTTAAGTTTGTTTTTCATGTTTTTTTATGAGAAGGAAGATAGGACTCCATTCATTGATGTTTTAATGCATGTAATGTTTTATGATATGCATCCTATGATCTATTTCAGTTAATATTTCAAAAGAATTAACTAATGTGCTTTGACTTCGGGCGCACTCTTGATGTAATACCTCTTTGTCATCATGTTTTTCGATTCGATCAACAAGCTTAACTGTACTTATCTGCTGTATCAGATTTTCTTGCTATAACCGAAGAGTAATCTTTTGGTCGTAGAGAAACTGCCATGTCAATGCTCCTCTTCCTTTCCTTAGAGATTTCAACCCTCCTATTGATCACTATGTTTCCACATTCCCCCTTTATTACTTGAATGCTTTATAGTGAAAGGGTCAAGAGAAGAGAAAGAAAAGGGATTTATAACAAGGGCTTGTGTTTTAGCGGGATTTTTTTTGTAATAGAAGTTTCTATAAGAATGGCTAGCCAGGGTTGGTCAGTGTTTTAGGCTAGTTTAGACAAACGTTTTGTTCTTACGATGTGGCATCTTCGTTCATTGCCTTGTGGCGCCTATTTGTGATTGATTAACTTTCCTAGCCCGCCCTTTCGAGTTTTCAGTTTAGGATGTTGTGCTATGTCCTAATTTTTGTCTAGGTTCCCCTTTGTATTATTTTTAGGAATACCTAGCGGACTTTTCCGTAACCGTAACTTTTGCCCAGGCTACCCTTTATTATTGTTCGGGTCTCCTGCCGGGTTTACCCTAACTTTTGCGCAGCCCCCTTTGTGGGTTTCTTGCGGGGTATTTTGCCCTTTTATTTTTTTTCTTGGCCTTTCACCTTGATGGGCTTTGTTTAACAATAATTTTTTTATTATTATTATTTTTTTTTTTGCACAACATTGTCGAAACTTGGTTCTATCGAAATAGATCTTATTCGTGTTTCTAGTTAATCAATCGTATTTGACTTTCTTTTATTTATGATGCTTTGATTGTTTTGACGCATTTTGGAACAAAGCGTCTATCTAAACATTATTATTTATGGGGTATAGACATATTTAGCAAGAAGAGAAGCAGATAGTAAGAATAACATTCTTTTGTAATTTCAGGGGAAATGCATGCCCTAGAGATGCTCGGGGGTCGGGCATACCCCGAGGGGTGATCTCTAATAGTCATTGGGTTGACATCCCTTAGAATTTGAAGAAGGACACCTAATGACTAATGCTACCCTTTGCGCTAATACCCCTCCTTTTCAGAAGATCGTCTTTGAAGGGTAGGACTTCCCTTTTTTCTGTATAGCTTGATTATTTGTGGGGTCGTACATTAAGCCATACTTTAAAGGATTATCTTTGAAATTTGGTGGCTCTTTTATTCCTTGAGAATTCTTTCCAAGCCCTTGTCCTAGGCGATATCCATATATTTTCATCATATGGGCCACTTTTATATTACTGGGAAGTCTTTCTATGTTGGCAATTTCGAGCACTTGAAAAGATGTTTCAAGAGCCTCGTCAGCTACATCCACATATGGTTGGACAGAAGGTTTGCTAATCAAAATATCTTCTTCAGCTTGAACCGTGATAAGTTTATCATTTGTCATAAACTTGACTTTCTGGTGGAGTGTTGAAGGTATTGCCTTAGCGCTATGAATCCAAGGTCTACCAAGGAGACAACTATATGCTGGAGTGATATCCATCACATGGAATTCTATGTTGAAAATAATAGGGCCAATTTGGATTGGTAGACTAATCTCCCCTACTACTTCACGTCTTGATCCATCAAAGGTTCGAACGATTGTGTTGCTTGGGCGCATGTGGGTTCCTTGCACTGTTATCTTGTCAAGTGTGCATTTAGGCATAACATTTAAGGATGACCCATTATCCACAAGAACTTTGGAAATGAGATATTCCTTGCATTTGACTGAAATATGCAAGGGCTTGTTATGATTTGACCCTTCTAAAGGGAGCTCTTCATTTGTGAAGGTGAGATGATCATTGGCGGTAATGTTACCAATGATTCCTTCAAACTTATCTTGGGATATTGCATGCGAAACGAACGAGTCATTAAAAACCTTTAATAGTGCATTTTGATGCAGCTCCAAACTCATTATAAGTGATAACAAAGTTATCTTTGCAGGAGTGCGATTGAGTTGATCGATGATAGAGTACTCACTTTGTCTTATATAATGGAGTAACTCATCTGTCTCCTCCTTGGATTCTTTTTCCTCTTCGATTTTATTTTTTCCTTTATCTTTAGGAATATTATCTTGTAATTCCTTGGGGGAATATATTCTTCCACTTCAAGTCATGCCCCCAATACCGGTTATGTTGGAGATATCTTGATTAACTGGTGATTCTTCTACGTATCTCCAAGGTACAACTTTATTTGATGGATAAGGGAAAGGACGAGGCATGAATAAACGCAAAGGTGTTATTTCCCCTTCCCTTTTATCAATTTGAATGACCAACGGTGCTTGTTTATTATCATCTTTGGGTATATCAACTGTTGGAGAAACTTTGATGATGAAAGGCTTCTTTTCCATTTATTCTGATTTGTGGAAAGCACATCAATTAATGCTTCCTTTTTATTATCTTTATTATTAAAATGAGAAGGGATGTATGAATGTATGCAACTTATGAATGCAACAGACAGTTTAAGAATAATCCTTGTTTATTTCATCTAGAAAGTGTTCATCCTTCTATACAATGCTTTGAAGTAAGTGTTGACAAAAACGGAGAAGCTTGAAGAAACCAATAGGTAAGTTAGGTTTTCTTCGTAATTCATCTTCAGCTACTCGCACATGATTTCTGAGTGCTTTAACTTGTTCATGTACCGCCTGTCTCATATTTTCACTATATCGACGAGCCTCTTTTATCTTTTCTTCTTGATGAACGATCAAGGTTTGCTGTTGGTCAGACCTTTCTATTACTTGGTCTCTTTCATGAAGTAGTTGACCATATTGAGCTAATCCATCTCTCTCTTTATCATGTAGCTCATCTAGGTTTTTTCTATATCTTTTAGCGATTTCCCACCACTTTTGTGCTTCTGACCGAGTTTCTGTTAGGTCATCTTGTATTAACTTGATCGTTTTTGCCTATTCTGCAAGCGCACTCTCAAGATGTGTTATTTCATCATTCATGTCCCGGAATAGACTATCTTGTTCAAGCCTCGGAATTTTCAATGCTTGTTTAGTCTCCTCTTGGTAATCAGCACAATCATTCTTAAGGCACTCTATCTCATGATCCTTCTTTTTACATTGCCTTTTTAAACCATCTATTATAAGGGTTGATTCTTCCTCTTTTTCTTCAAAAGCCCTTAATTGAGCTTCCATTACTTCTACCCTTTTATTTAAGGCATTGACCTACAATTGTAACTCTTCATTAACTAATGTTGTCGTGAATGTAGCAGATGGTTGTGGTATCCTTCTACTTTTTCTCCACTCCTCATATTCGTGGGACGTAGACACTTGAACCTTTCCGAGTTCTTTATCTCCTATATAGACTGGTCTTTCCCATGCTTTCTGAACAACAGATACTTCTTCAAAGTTATGGGAGGAATGGCATAGACACAACCCTTTGAGCGCTTCTTGAGTTGGCACAGTTTGGGTTCTCATGAGTTGTCTCATAGCTATCCTGGGGGAGTAAGCTATGCAACCCCTGAGGCCTAGTAATGGTATGCTCAAGTAATTTCCACATCGTATAAGAATATAGTCAGGTCGGAACCAAGGGCAAACCCATGATACGTGTTCTATTTTCCAATTTTCCAACTCGATTTTCCATTCTAAAGCTTGATGATGTTGAAGAGGGATTTTTGAAAAACTCCTTAAAGGATCAGGGAACATGCCCATGTAGCTTGAAGCGTAGAAGTGAGTAATTCCCCATACATATAGTAATGAAGAGCAACATCTAAGTGTTTTCCCCTGTTTCTGTAAGCAAAAATCTACTGAGAGCAGGGTATCGGCGAGGATTGCAGGTATAGGACTCTTAGAGTATACATCCCAGGCAAAGAATGCATCTATTGCAGCATGATCCACAACTTTCACATGAAATGGGAATAATATGATTCCAAACATTGCCAATGCTAGAGTTTTGTTAAAGGTAGACCAGTCTTTCTTTTCAGCCAAAAAGGTTAAGTGGTCTTTTATTATTGACATTTTCCAACCTCGAATGTTCCCTTTTCCTCTAGGATGGATTGATGAGATGGCAATCGTATAATAGTAGCAACCTTACTCGCGGAAACATATACTCCTGAGTAGACGTAGACCCCGACTGACTGAGGCCACCTAACCATCAGTTCATATTCTTCTAAGGTTGGTACTAAATCGAACTGCGAGAACTCAAAGCAGTGTAGATTGGGCTTCCATAAGTGGACCAATGCTCTAACAAAGATAGGATCGATGCTGATTTTCAGGAGGTCAAGAATCCTTCCATAAGATTTCTCAAAATTAGCATTGACCTCCGGCGGCATATATGAGCACAACTGTCTTAGCTTCTCTACATGGCATAAAAGGATTTCCACTTTCTTTAACTGTCTATTACTTGATCCCTCCATTATCTAAAAGAAATAAAAATGCATGATATGTGGATGATTCTTTGTAAATGCATGCATGCAGGTGTTTGTTTTCCTAAGTATTATCATGTTTTATTCTTAGTATGATACATGATAGTGCTTGGTTTTTCTTTCTTGAAAAAGGAAAACTATCTATATGGATGTTTATGGATTTTGATGAAGAGAGTCCTATTTTCTCCTCTTATTATTTTTATGAACTGATGTTGTATGAATGATAAGACTTTGTCAAAAATCTTTTTATTGTAGGAGGTATTTTTATTGCTTTAAATCGTTTTTTATATTTTTTATTGCCCTTTATCTCTTCTGTTGGTCAACGTGGCTACTTAGCTTACAAAGAACCTGAACCCAGGCTAGCTTAAATGAAGACTGTCCGAGATAAAATTGGTTTATTCTTATCATTTTTATGGTTTTTTTTAGAATTTTTACTATTTTTGTCTGTTGTATGATTACCCTATGCCAATGCATCAATACAAATGCAGCAAACAAATGCACACACAATTCACTCATCCATGAGCAGAGTCATGCTTATTTAATCACGAGGTAGGGTTTTCCTGCAGAAACGTGCTTGGTTAAGGCGATTCTAAACTGTTCTCACCAAGGCCAAAGGTCCCCAAGGTGCCCCCATTATAGGGACCTCTCAATCTCTCAGTCTTCGGATCATACACAAAACTCCGTGTCGACATCCTTGGACCAAAAGAAGAGAGTTATCACCTTGAGTTGGTGGTTTTCCGACAACGGTTGTAGCCCTGTGTGCCAACAAGCCGGTCGTATCTGCCACCCACTCCCTATAGGTATTCACTCTTGCCCCCGGGTATAGAGGGACTGTAGTGTGCAAGGGTTTTTGTGTACAGTTTGTATTTCACACAATTTGCAAAAAAAATATTCATATAGCAGTTATTAAAGCCATACAATAAAGAATACAAAGAAGGGTAAAGGTGTAATTTCAAATCTTTATTTAGTTTGAATTTATCTGTCACTAAATGGGATCAACTCTCTAGCTTCCCCAGTGGAGTCGCCATCTGTCGTCGCCGTCCGTTCCGACGTCCAGGGACATCTCGAACGTTTATGCAAGCGGTCGCGATAAGATCTCGCGTTTATTTAAAAATGTGATCATTGCTCCCGAGGTGCTCAACAACTGAACTATCCTCTAATAAAAGCAAGGTTTTCGTAAAAGGGTTCTTATGGAGTCACCACCAATGTTTTGACCATAAACATTGGAAAAGGATAAAAAGACGTTGATTTTAAGAAAAACCAAACTTGACCATTATAACTAGAGTTAGGTAAGGGAGTTAGTTACGCGTGGGGAAGGTATTAGCACCCCCAAGACGCCCCTTTCGGGTTCCCTATGACGGATTAATTCATAAAGTAAAGATTAAGAGAAATTACGCTATTACCCTATTTTATTATACAATATTAAAAAATGGCTATCTACATGATTCTATTTTCTATTGCATACATAAAGTAGTAAATAAAGCAATAAAAGAGAAGAGAAGTGAAAAGAACCTCCGTAGCAAGCTTTTTATTACAAATCTTTAACTGTGAGGATGCGTTTTGGCAATCCCCTGCACTACAAAGACTCTCCTCCCCGAATACAAGACTGACACTACAAAAATTTTAAGAAGAATCGAATGTCGGAAGAAACTTCCTTAACCGATTGTTACCTTATAGGCAATCAGAGAGATCATTCGAAAGAGGGAGAGAAGAGAGGAGTGAGGTGTGTGAAAAAATGTCATCTAAGGTCCCTATTTATAGTTTTTTCAGCCAGCCAGCTTGGGACAGCCGTCTGGGGTCCAGAAGACAGGGACCGCGGTCTGAGAAGCTTGGGACGGCCGTCTGAGAATCGGGACGGCCTTCTCAAATGATATTTTTGGGTGAGACGCGCGTCTCACATCTGGGGCGTGTGTCTAGCCTGTCTGGGACTGATGTAAAAAATAAAGTAAGGTGCAGAATTGTAAGAAGATAAGGTGCAAAATTTTAAGCAATAAAGTAAGCAAACCCAAGGAAAATTCCCACTAGACATTAAGATAGTTGCCTATCTAGATGTGAAGGTTCATTTCCAAGGATTATGGAGGGAGAAAGAGATGGAATGAAACTAGAAACGAATAAAGACAAGGGCTGGAAAATTGGACCAGCCCCTTGCATAAATAAATGAAGGGAAGAAATAAAGAAGAAAAGAGGAAGAGAAAAGAATTATGGTGGTGGTGGAGTGTTGGCACGCCACTAGGGGGATGAGCCACCCTAGATAAGTGGTGGTTGCCGCCACTTGAACCAAGGTTCAAGATAAGACACTCAAAGAGATGGAATACTCTAAGAAACCTCACAAACTTTTCATAAATGTTCAACCTAATTACATGAGGGGAAGCCTCTATTTAAAGGCTTTTAGGGGAGGGACCTAGATGGAATTATAAAAGGAGACATAAACTTAACCTAAACCTAAAGGCTAGAGTCCCCATGGTCCAAATATGTTAAATTCGTTCTAGCCCACCAAAAATACCTCTAAGGGTGTGGAGAACATGAAAAAAGAGGTGTGTTTCCTTTTGGGTTGTCCCAAGCCAACCAATCCCGCATCCTAAGCTTCTTCCTCTCCAAAAAGGGGTGTAGGACATGAAAAAGGAGTGTCCTACACCTTTGGGCTGCCCATGCATGTATCCTATGGATCCAAGGCTTCTTTTCCACCAAAAAAAAAGGTGGTATTCTTCAAAAAGGAGGTGCAAAAAGTGAGCCTACAAAAAGAAAGCAAAAATAAGTGAAAAACTTAGAAAAAGAAAATACTAAGTAAAGATACTAAGTAAATTCAAAATGGAAGGTAAAGAGGAGGCCTCCCTTCTAGTCATGCTTCTAGTAATCCTCCTAGGAATGACCTCTCCCGCCTCCGGGCAACTAGGGACTCATCATCCTCTCCTCCCCGGAGAGAATTCGTCCACGAATTTGCAAAACCTGCATCAAAAGGAGTAAGATCACCAACATTAAAAAAGTTACTAATGTTATATTCGGCTGGTAGATCTAACTCATATGCATTATTGTTTATTTTCCTAACTATTTGGAAAGGTCCGTCACCTCGCGGGTTAAGTTTGGACTTCCTTTGAGTCGGGAACCGTTCCTTTCTCAAGTGAAGCCATACCCAATCTCCAGGTTGGAAGATGACTTCCTTTCTTCCCTTATTGGCATACTTGCTATACTCGACCTACTTTCCTCTCGATGTTGGCTTTAACTCGGGCATGCAGGTCCTTAATGATCTTAGATTTTTCTAGACCATCTTGGCTAGTCCAAGCTTCATGGGTAGGTAGAGGAAGGAGGTCTAAAGGTGTTAAGGGATTAAATCCATAAACGACCTCAAAAGGAGAGTGGGAGGTAGTGGAATGAACCACCTGGTTATATGCAAACTCTACATGGGGAATTATGTTCTCCCACTCTTTGGGGTTCCTAGAAATCATGCATCTTAATAGTTGAGACAAAGTTCTATTCACTACTTCGTTTGACCATCTGTTTGTGGGTGGCAAGTGGTTGAAAAAAGGAGTTTAGTTCCAAGTTTTCCCCATAGTGTCCTCCGTAAGTGACTCAAGAACTTAGTATCTCTATCGGATACAATTGTCCTAGGTATCCCATGCAATCTAACAACTTCTCTAAAGAAGAGATTTGCAACTAGGCATGCATCGTCCGTCTTGTGGCAGGGGATAAAATGGGCCATTTTTGAAAATCGATCCACTACCACGAAGATGGAATCCATTCCTCGCTTTTTCCTTGGAAGCCCAAGTACAAAATCCATGGATATGTCTACCCAAGGTGAAGTAGGAATGGGCAAAGGGGTGTAAAGTCCATGAGGTTGGGCCCTAAACTTGGCTTTCTTACATGCAATGCAGTTTTCACAAAATTTTTCAACATGTCTCTTCATGTGTGGCCAGTAAAAGTGTTCACTAAGGATTTCTAAAGTCTTAGACACCCCAAAATGTCCCATTAAACCACCCTCATGAGACTCCTTGACAAGTGAAGCCCTTAAGGACCCTGGGGTACACAAATCCTTTTTCCTTTGAAAAGATAGTCTTTGTGAATGTAAAAATCCTTATGACCCCCCTTTAGGCATTCACTATAAATCTTGGAAAAGTCATCATCTCTAGGATATAGTTCCCGAATATGATCAAAGCTTAAAAATTTTGTTTCTAAAAGGCTTAACAAAGTATATCTCCTTGATAGAGCATCGCCCACTATGTTACTCCCCCTTGCTTGTGTTTGATTACATAAGGAAATTGCTCAATGAACTCTACCCACCTAGCATGTCTCTTGCTAAGTTTACTTTGACCTTTCAAAAATTTAAGGGATTCATGATCACTATGGACCACAAACTCCTTTGGAAGAAGATAATGTTGCTAAGTTTGTAAAGCCCTAACAAGAGCATATAACTCTTTGTCATAGGTGGAGTAATTGAGATGACTCCCTTTCAGCTTCTCACCGAAGTAAGCTATGGGGTGGCCTTCCTGAAGCAAGACTGCCCCAATGCCTATATTTGAAGCATCACACTCAACCTCAAATGACTTGGTGAAGTTTGGAAGGGCTAGGAGTGGTGCATTGATCAATTTTTCTTTAAGTGTTTGAAAAGCATTTTCTTGATCCTTGCCCCATTGAAAACCCACAACCTTTTTCACTATTTCATTCAAGGGGGCTGCAATTGTACTAAAATCTTTAACAAATCTTCTATAGAAACTAGCCAACCCATGAAAACTCCTCACTTCACTCACATTTGTGGGAGTTGGCCAATCTCTAATTGCTGCCACTTTTTCTTCATCCACTTGGACTCCCTTTGAACTCACTACAAACCCTAGGAAGACTACATGATCCATGCCAAAAATGCATTTCTCCCTATTTGCATACAAGGTCTCTTTCCTAAGGGTTTCAAGTACACTTCTTAGATGATACACATGCTCTTCCTCAAACAAGCTATAGACTAAGATGTCATCAAAGTATACCACTACAAACTTGCCTATAAAAGACCTGAGCACGTGATGCATTAGCCGCATGAATGTACTCGGAGCATTGGTTAGGCCAAAGGGCATGACCAACCATTCGTATAGTCCAAATTTGGTCTTGAAAGCGGTTTTCCATTCATCTCCTTCTTTGATTCTAATTTGATTATATCCGCTCTTCGGATCAATTTTGGAAAACACTGAAGCTCCATGTAACTCATCTAGCAAGTCATCCAGCCTTGGAATTGGGTGCCTATACTTAACAGTTATATTATTGATTGCCCTACAGTCCGTGCACATCCGCCAACTCCCATCCTTTTTGGGGACGAGAATTACCGGCATTGCACAAGGACTCATGCTATCTTGGACCCAACCCTTAACTTTTAATTCCTCAACTTGCCTTTCAATCTCTCTAGACTCTTCCGGGTTTGCCCTATAAGCCAGCTCGGTTAGGAATGGATGAACCAGGTAAGACGTCTATTTGATGTTCGATCCCCTTAGAGGTGGAAGCCCCTTAGGAGGTTCTTGAAAAACATCCCGAAATTCATCCAATACTAACTCTAGACTCTTAGACAAACTTGGAGATTGTTCATGAAATGCAGGGGAAGAACCTAGAGGAGGATATGCTAAGAGTAGGGGTTTATGAGCTAAAAGTACCTTCTTAATCCCCTTGTGGGAGATCATGATGCCCTTCGCCTTGGAGGTTGACCCTTTCTCTTTTTTTTCTCTCTTTGTTTCGTTTTCTTCTTTTCTCTTTTTTTGCATTTTTTCTTGGTCCTTACTAACTTCTTGAGGGGAAAGGGGTTTCAAAGTGATCTTGCGCCCTTGGAAGTTAAAAGAAAACTTGTTTGTATAGCCGTCATGAAATGTTTGTTTATCAAATTGCCACGGCCTACCAAGTAACATATGGGATGCTTCCATTGGCACAACATCACAAAGAACCTCATCTTTATAGTTCCCAATGACAAAGCTAATGAGGACTTGTTTATTGACCTTTATCTCGCCTTCCTCACTAAGCCAAGAAAGTTTGTATGGCTTGGCATGAGGAGTAGTGGGTAAACCAAGCTTGTCTACTACCCTTGTGCTAGCAACATTCACACAACTTCCCCCATCGATGATTAGTGAACACAATTTGTCATTAATAAGACAGCGGGTGTGAAAAATATTTTCTCTTTGAGTATTGTCAAGATCCTTCCGGACTTGACCCAACATCCGCCTTACTATTAACAAATCGCCTTCACAAGGTGTGATCTCTTCATCGCTTGAGGAAGAGTGTTTAGAGGAATTCTCTTCGAGATGAGGAGGAATGTTCACTCTCGACATCTCCGTTTGCGCTCAAAATCATAGTCCTTTTGGTAGGGCAGTTTGAAGCAATATGCCCATACCCAAGACATTTGAAACATTTTATGGAACTAGTCCTTTGAGGCGCGGAAGTGTTAGGAGTGGTGTTCCTTGAAGGGTTTCCCTTAGGGGGCACCTCTTGGAGAGCTTTGGAAGGGTTTCTCTCTGGTTTGTCCTTTTCCTTGCCCTTGTCCTTCCAATTTGAATTGTAGTAGTCATTATGCGAATAACTCCTTTTAGCCCCATCTTTTCTTTTCAATTGAGCTTCAATTTTAAGGGCAAGATGTAAAACATTTTCAATTGAGGAGTATTCGTATAATTCTACTAAGTCCTGGATATCTCTTCTAAGACCACTAACAAACTTAGCTACCTTAGTCTCATTAGTTTCATCATGCATACCGGCCCTAAGTAGCAAAGATTCTAGCGTCTTGAAGTAATCATTCACACACATATTACCCCGTTGAAGCCGTTGGAGCTTCAATAAGAGCTCCCTCCTATAGTAGGAAGGAACGAATCTAGCGCGCATTAAATGTTTAATGTCCATCCAAGAAGCCGCGGGTGGCCCTTGGTAATTATCGTTACAAACCTTATGCCACCAAGTCATGGCATATCCCTCAAATTCTACTACAACTAAATCTACTTGTTCTTGGTCCCCTACCGGGTTTACATTAAAGATTTGGTCCACTTTAGCATCCCGCCTAGGTAGACTTCTGGATCATTATCTCCGTAGAACTTGGGTATCTTAATGTTGTTCCTTCTTGGAGTGTTGGTGCGCCTAGATTGCCTCCGTCCATGGTATCTCCTATCTTCTTCCTCTTGGGAACTTAGTGAATATGAACGTCTTCTCTCTCTTTGGGACTTCTCAGCCTTCTAGTCTTTGGATTGTCTCCCTCAAATGTCTTTCACTTTCCTTCCGGGACAATTCCATTTCTTTAATTAATTCCACCAGAGTTTGTTCCGCTAGACCTTGTATTTGTCCTTCATTAGATGCCCCCACATTGCTTGCCTTCTCTCGATGAGGAATTTGACATGTCTGCAAAACAAGTTAAACTAATACAAAACACGAAAGATGAAAGGTTAAAATGTAAATCAAGTCACTCAAGTGTTTGGCTCCTCACACAAGATTTATTGGTAGGATCACTCCACTCTTCAAGTAGAAAAATTTCTACATGTTCCAAAATTCTCTTTAAAGTCTTAAAAATTTCTCTTGAAAAATGGCAATCAAATGGAAAGATGTACGACAACCAAAACACTTAAGAGTTCCAAAAAATAGAAAACTTCAAAGACAAAACTTAAAGAAACCTAAGACAAGCAATAAAAGCACAAAATCAAGGAAGGTTTACTAAGAGGGAAATTTAGACAAAACTTTGAACAAGACTAAAACAAGAAGAGCTAGAAAGAAATTTGAGAAGCACTTAAAACATGCAATCAAAATTTTCAACCAAGCACACACATAAAGAAGATTAAGGTTCCTACAATGTTAGAACTAATTTGCCAAATTTTAATCATGCAACTAAGTATTATGACAATTTCTAGAATCAAATCCTATAAGTGCAGAATTTTTTTTTCTTTTCCTTTTTTTGTTTGTTTGAAGCAATAAGGTTTTGATCAAGATACTTTTTTTTGTAAAAATATTTTTGTTCTAACTTGATTCTAGACTTGCCAAAAGTTGTTTAAAGTTGCTAGCAAAAATTTGATCACTTAGTTCCTATGTTTAGGATCCTAGATCAATTCATCATGCATGGACTCAACTAATTAATTCATCATGCAATTTCAAGTGTTGGAAGCCAATAAAAGAAAACTTCAACAAGAGATACTAGACATATAACTCAAGCAAAGGCTAGGCACATTTAGAAAGACACTAAACTTAGAAGAATATGTAATTTAATCAAGTGCAGAATTTTTTTTTTTTTTTGGCTAGGCATTTTATCAAACATCATACATGCCATAAAAAGAAACTTAGGTGAGTGTAGTATTGGACTAACCTCACGCCCAAACTTTTGAGTGCAGCACCGTAAACCAAATGACCATAAAAAAAAACCACAATTTAGAGCACAAAACACAAACTACACAAGGAATAATGTCAAAGCAACAATAAGAATACCTTACTAGAAACAACCTAAGCTCTGAATACCAAATGATGTAAAAAATAAAGTAAGGTGCAGAATTGTAAGAAGATAAGGTGCAAAATTTTAAGCAATAAAGTAAGCAAACCCAAGGAAAATTCCCACTGGACATTAAGATAGTTGCCTATCTAGATGTGAAGGTTCATTTCCAAGGATTATGGAGGGAGAAAGAGATGGAATGAAACTAGAAACGAATAAAGACAAGGGCTGGAAAATTGGACCAGCCCCTTGCATAAATAAATGAAGGGAAGAAATAAAGAAGAAAAGAGGAAGAGAAAAGAATTATGGTGGTGGTGGAGTGTTGGCATGCCACTAGGGGGATGAGCCACCCTAGATAAGTGGTGGTTGCCGCCACTTGAACCAAGGTTCAAGATAAGACACTCAAAGAGATGGAACACTCTAAGAAACCTCACAAACTTTTCATAAATGTTCAACCTAATTAAATGAGGGGAAGCCTCTATTTAAAGGCTTTTAGGGGAGGGACCTAGATGGAATTATAAAAGGAGACATAAACTTAACCTAAACCTAAAGGCTAGAGTCCCCATGGTCCAAATATGTTAAATTCGTTCTAGCCCACCAAAAATACCTCTAAGGGTGTGGAGAACATGAAAAAAGAGGTGTGTTTCCTTTTGGGTTGTCCCAAGCCAACCAATCCCGCATCCTAAGCTTCTTCCTCTCCAAAAAGGGGTGTAGGACATGAAAAAGGAGTGTCCTACACCTTTGGGCTGCCCATGCATGTATCCTATGGATCCAAGGCTTCTTTTCCACCAAAAAAAAAGGTGGTATTCTTCAAAAAGGAGGTGCAAAAAGTGAGCCTACAAAAAGAAAGCGAAAATAAGTGAAAAACTTAGAAAAAGAAAATACTAAGTAAAGATACTAAGTAAATTCAAAATGGAAGGTAAAGAGGAGGCCTCCCTTCTAGTCATGCTTCTAGTAATCCTCCTAGGAATGACCTCTCCCGCCTCCGGGGCAACTAGGGACTCATCAGGGACGGTTGTCCTGCTTTCTGGGATGGCTGTCTCGAGTGTTTTGGCCAAATTTTGTGTTTTGGGACTCCAGGAAAGCTTTCCTTTCTTCAGACGGAAGCCGGTTGATGCCGATGGACGTCGACCGAAGCTTTACCCACCTTCAGAGAGAAAGTCTTCTAGTCTTTATTGAGAGGCCGGGCAAAATTAGGGTTCTACAATCATGTTAGGAAATAAAACATGATAATGTTTAGGAAAAAACAAACACTTGCATACATGCATCCACCAAACTTCATCCTCATAACTTGCATACATGCATTCATGCATCGAATCGAATAAAGTTGTACCGTGGAGATACCAAAAACATCGCTCATTAAGAAGGATATCTCCAGCATATTCGACATTGGGGGGCAGGATTATAAGTAGAAGAATCTACTCCCCCGAGGAGCTACAAGACAATGCTCCCAAGAATAAAGGAAAAATAATAAGATCAAAGAAAAACATAATCCAAAGAGGAAATTGAATAGACTTTGGATTCACGACGCTGAGGCAGTTCTTTCAACACTCCGCCAAAGAGACAAAGTCACGGTAGGCGACAAGCTGGTCACGGTTTGAGCTAAAGACGACATTCGGATCAGCAAGTCATCTGCCCTACCTTGAATGAAAGCGGCTGAAGAGGACCTTTGAAATATCTTTTGCCAATATGAAAAGACTTCCCAAACAATATGACGGTGACCCACATGATGAGGAAATATGGATGCCGCCCAAACCAAGGGCTCATTCGAAACTCTCAAGGAATAAGGGAGCCATCAAATTTTAAAGACAATCCTTTAAAGCATTACCCTACAAAGGATCAAGTTGCACGGAGAAAAGGGAAGTCTCCCTTCCACACCTTGAATCAGATTTTCCCAAATAGAGGGGTTCAAGCGTCAAAAGCGACTTTAGTCATTAGGTGTTCTCCTTCTGATTCTTAGGGTTTGTAAATCCAATGACTATTAGAGATTACTCCTCGTGGCTAGCCCGACCCCTGAGCATTGTAGGAAACATATTTTCCTATTAATTACAAAGAATGTCATTCTTATTATCTGCTTCTCTTCTTGCTATTCATATCTAAACCTCATTAATAACCATGTTTAAGCAAACGTTTTCAAAACACGTCAAAGTAATCAAACTGCTCCATTGACCAAAATAAAAGTCAAATTCATCATCAGTGATTGACTAGAAACACAAAATAAGGTTCCACCTCATCATAATAAAGTCGTGTTTCGCCAATGTTGTGCAAAGAGAAAAGAAAATCAAAAGAAGCCCATAGAAGCCAAAGGCCAAAAAGAGAGGGCAAGATACCCGGTAGGAAACCCACCAAATGGGGCTATGCAAAAGTTAGAGTAAACCCGCTAGGAAACCCGAACAACCATAAAGGGTAGCCTAGGAAAAAATTAGGGTTACAAAATAAAGTCCGCTAGGTATCCCAAAGCAAGAAAAAAGAAACCTAGACAAAAGTTAGGACAAAACAAAACGCAACATCCTAGAATGAAAACCCAAAGGGCGGACTAGGGAAGTCAATCAGTCATAGTAAGCGCCATAGAAAAAGACGTCACTCCATAAACAAAATGTTTGTTTAAATTAGCCTAAACACTCTAACCAACCTTGGCTAGCCGTGCTTACAAAAACCATTTTTTGTCAAAATGAAACACTTCTAAAACACAAGCCTTTGAATTAAATATCCTCTTCCTTCTTTTCTCTTGACCCTTACCACTACGACATTCTAGTAAGTAGTAGGGAAATGTGGAGATAATAATCAATAGGAGGATTGACATCCCCAAGGAAAGGGAGGGGCGCACTGACATGGCAAGTCGCTCTACAATCAACACAATCATTCTTCGGTCATGGAAAAATTGAGATGACAAAATCGGTACAGCCTATCATGTCGACAAAACCACATAATGTCAGAAGCTCATAAGAAGTAAAAGAACATTGGTTAATCCTTTTGAAAAACTAATTGAAATAGTATTATAGGATGCATATCACGAACATTGCATACATGCATAGGGTCTTTTCTCTCAAAAAGAAAAGAGAAATGAGAAAAAATAAAAATAAAAAATAATGCCTGCTAGGAGATTCTTAGGCAAAAGTTAGGGTAGCCCGCTAGATCGAAAACCTGCAAAGGGTGCTGTAGGCAAAAGTTAGGGCATTCATAAAAAAGGAAAATGCCCGCTAAGATATCCTAGGCAAAAATTAAGGCAGCCTGCTAGACCAAAAACCCCAAAAGGGCGGTCTAGGCAAAAGATAGGGCTAAACCAAAAAATGAATAAAAGAGAGGGGCCCTTCATCATAATCATAAAAAGGCCAGCAGGAGAATGCCAGTCACTTTTCCAGATGCATCGATCAAAAAGAATAGATTGCATTTAGGTCATCCACGCACAAGTAGTCGCACAAAACGTCTTTGTCAAGATGAAAAATGAAAGAAATAAAAATTACTTCAGATAAATAACAAAAAACGAAAAGCATTCATGCATATAAGGAGACTAGCTCCATGTTTGTGATTGAAAACAGGATCACCGAGACCGAGTCTCCAAATAATGCCCTCAAGAAAACGGAGCAAGTCGTCAATCAAGCGACTCAGCATAATAAGAGCTTCCGAAAATCGAGAGCTCCAGCTACCATCCTTCTACCCAGAAAAAGAAGGCACATATAAGAAGTCTCCAAACATTGCTCTCCCTCAAGAAAGAAGAGAGAGTTGTCATCATCAAATAAGCTCAGAAGAAATAAGAAGCTTCCAGAAGCCAAAGCTCCAGTCATCATTTTTCTACCCAATAAAAGAGGGCACAACCATCAGACATCATAAAAGAAAAGCCAACGGAAAGGCTTAGTTATCCCCAAGCGAATCCTTGCCTACTCTAGAGGCAACACAAAATTTATCCCGCGGCTCAGCATCGTCACCACATGAGTCATCAAGCACACTCACCCAAATTCTCCTCCACACTCCCCAATGGAGAATAAAGGCTCCAAGAGCCCATCATCATCAACAGTCAAAAGAGTCCAATCTCCATACCATCAAGGTCTCAACAAAAAAAAGGAAAAAAGAAGAAAACTCTTGCATCCCCAACAAATGTCCAAAAGAAAGGGCCGCAACAGAGAAGGACGAATAAAAATCCCTAAGTGGATCTCCCCAGAAAAATCTACAAAAAGAAGGAATCAGAAATTCTCATCCCTCAGCAGAATAAGAGTTTCACAAGGATGCATCAACATGAATCAAGGAGTCAAGACTCCATCCCCAGAAAAGAAAAATCAGATCCCTAGGAAGTCGACAATCCCCTGGTGGATCACCAAAGAAAACTCTATCCCGTACAGATCCCCAAAAAGAAGAAAAAGTCTACGTGTATAAAAGAAACTAAAAAGTAAAAAGGCGCACGCATTATCCCCATAAAAAACCCAGATTTCAAAATCGCGATAAAAAAGAGATAAATCGCAGAAAAAGGCAAAATTAAAATCCTAACTTTTAGGTAAACAAAATGCCCATTCCCCTATGAAATAAGAGCATCGTAGAACCAACTCACACCAGTACCTAACAAGGAGTCAAAACTCCAGGGGGCAAACAAAAATCAGATCCCCGGGAAGGCAATCAATCCCTAGTGGATCATCAAAAAGAGAAAAATCATCCTCAGTGAGCCTACAACAAAGGCAAATTTTAGACTCACACCCCTAGAGGGGTCATTCGCCTATGCGTAGGCAAGATCTGGCAAATAAAGAGCCAATATCCCCAGAATGGGATATCTGCCTACTCAGAGGCACCATCAACAAATCCTAAGTGGATTCCTGCCTACCTAAGAGGCATTCACCAAGAATCCCCGACAAGCAGCAAGTCGGATGGCTATGGAAAAAGCCAAAAAACAAATAATCCCCAGTGCACTGGAAGACTTTACCAGAAAAAGTGAAAAAAATTTACCAAAACGGAAACACTCCCCATGGAACCGGCGCATGAGCTAGAGCAGTAAGCTGCCACCACCACCAGCCCTACGAAGTGGACTGCACCAGCCAGATGGAGGGTTCAAACCCATCAACCGGTGCATGAGCTAGAGCAGTAAGCCGTCATCACCACTAGTCCTACGAAATGGACTGCACCAGCCAGATGGGGGGGTTCATACCCATCAACCGGTGCATGAGCTAGAGCAGTAAGTCGTCATCACCACCAGTCCTACGAAATGGACTGCACTAGCTAGATGGGGGGGGGGTTCATACCCATCAACCTGCGCATGAGCCAGAGCAGTAAGTCGCAATCGGTCCTATAGAGTGGACCATACCAGCCAGATGAGGGGTTTATACTCACATCCAGTCCTACAATGGTGGACTATAAACTCTATCAGCTAGATGAGGGGTTTATACTCATCCATTACCACAATAGTGGACTGCACCAACCAGATGGGGGTTTATACTCATCAACCGAGGGGTCGGCTACCACAAGAAGGAGCATCCTAAGGTTCTACCACTTGTCAGCAGAGGGGTCGGCTATCGCAAGAAGGAGCATCCCAAAGCTATAAGCAACCGGATGGGGGTTCATACTCATCGACCGAAGGGTCAGCTACCGCAAGAAGGAGCATCCTGAGGTTCTACCACATTTCAACCAAAGGGGTTTGCTACCGCATGAAGGAGCATCTCGGAGGCGCACACACACATTTTTCGTCTGGAGGGTCGCCTACCGCAAGATGGAGCATCCGAAAGACAGTTGTGTTGAACATTCAAGGACTTGATGTTGCACTTGATGGACATGAAGATTGTTGATTTTGATGATGATTCAAGAACACAAAGACTTAGAGTGTTGAATACTTGTTTTGTATTGTAATAACTCTGTTTCACTTAGATTGAGTCTGTAATATTAGAGTTTAAGATAGCCGGTACATAGTCTGCACCTTAGAAGCTTCAAAAAGCTCAAATTTATCATCCAGACTCGGCTTTAATCGATTAAATAGGGAAATAATCGATTAAAACAGTGAGAAAAATCATTTTCTGTAAAAAGTCACTGGTTTAATCGATTAAACCAACTTTTAATCGATTATCAGGCAGTTTAATCAATTAAACCACCTTTTAATCGATTAAAACAGAGAGGTTTGGGTTCTGTTGATATTTGGCTCTGTTTTAATCGATTAATACTTCTTTTAATCGATTATTTCAATCAGATTTTGATTTTTAACTAAAATCAAACCTATTTTCGAAAACCCTTTTCCCAAGAACCCTAATTCTGAAAATCCCAATTCCCAAACCCTAATTTCTCTACTTAAACTCTTCTATGGCACTCAGGAAACAAGAACAACCTTTTTCATACAAAATTTAAGTGTTGTGAGTGTCAGAGAACTGTTTGTTGCAAGAAAAAGGGGCTTTCTGAACCTGGTGTGGGCTAGAAGCGATAAGAATCACTAAGTGGAGTTCTTAGTGGATTGTGTGTTGTGCTGTCTCTGGGGAAAGCTGTTCTTCATCTCTTGTGGATTTCAAGAGAGGTGTTATCTTTACTTTATCTCTTCCATTGTAACTTGTTTGTAATAACTTTGTTTATAGTGACAGCGTTAATCCTCTGTTTGAGTGATTAGCAACTGGACGTAGGGTCTTTTGATCCGAACCAGTATAAATTTCCTGTGTAAAACTCTATCCCTTTCTCTATTTACATTTACACAGATTTTAATCGGTAAATTTTGGGGAAAATTTTGAAAACCTAATTTTTATTAAGAAACCAATTCACCCCCCCTCTTGGTTTTTGTCAGACCACGCGAACATTCCGCTGCGCGATTCTAACAAGCTGCGCATGAGGGTTAACTCCTTCACCCTCCAACCGATCTTTTTGGCATGTCGAGCCAATAGTCGGCTAGTCAGGTGAAGAGGGGGG
Organism: Sphenostylis stenocarpa; assembly: GCA_963425845.1. NCBI lineage: Eukaryota > Viridiplantae > Streptophyta > Magnoliopsida > Fabales > Fabaceae > Sphenostylis > Sphenostylis stenocarpa. Next base: position 59,728,354 of record OY731404.1, read on the forward strand.
TATCTGTAGACCCCAAATCTTGCCCAACCTCAAAATAAAGAGCAGAAGACTTTCATTCGAAGATGGGCAAGGCCTAAAAGGTCCCTAGGATAGATCAATAGGCCCCATATTAGAATAGGAAGGATTTTGTATAGAAAACATAAAGAAATTCTACCCGAAAGGCCGAGATCGTCGTCTCATTTGGCAAGAAGGTCTTCCCAAATGGTGAGGGTGAGAAGGCCTTCCCGAATGGCGAGAAGGCCTTCCCAAATGGCGAGGGCGAGAAGGCCTTCCCGAATGGAAAATCCCAGATGGCCATCCCGACCTGCCTAGCACTTTTTCCTATAAATAGGAGCCTCATTCCACCCATTTTCACACATCATTCACTCTTACCACTCTCTAGGAAGCCTTTTGGCACTTTAGAGTGACTCTGAGCATTTTTCCAGAGTTCGAGTGAGCTTTTCGATTTCCGTTAAGGTAGAAATCGGTTAAGGATGTCTTCTTTTTTTGAGACATTCGGCCCTCGGTAGGGTGACACCTTTATTTTTTGATCGAGGGAGGAGTGTCTTTGTAGAGTGCAGGGACTGCCAAAAAGCGTCCTCAAGTTCAACATTTATGAAAGCTCGCTTCAGAGGTTCTCCTTCATATCTCTTCTCTTTTATTGCTTTCTTTTTCTGTTTCCCTTGTATGCATTAGATATTATAATCATGTAGATAGCTACTTAAATTCTGTAATAAATAAATAGGGTAGAAGCATAATTTTATTATCTTTATTTTAAGAATAGTCCATCATAGGGAACCTGAAAGGGGCATCGTGGGGGTGCTATTATCTTCTCCACACGTAACTAACTCTCTTACCCGACTCTGGTTGTAATGGCCAAAGTTGGTTTTTCTAAACCAATGCCTTCTTTTTTTCCTTTTCCGATGTTTTCGGTAAAAACATCGGTGGCGACTCCATAGAACCCTTTTCGAAAATCTCGCCCTTAGGTCCAGCCTGGTTATCGGACAACCTAAAGGCGTTGAACCACACTTTTAAAAACACGAGTAAAAAAAAACCATTGCGTCGCTCTGGCCGCCTCTTTTGACGGTGGCGAAAAGAAGGAACCATTACACTGAGGTGGGTGTGGTGCTCCATGAAGCATAAGCTTTAAGGAGAATACCAAAGTTATTGTCTTAAGACATATCCATTCCCATATTATTCATTCATTCATTTCAAAAATAAAAATATTTTAATTCAGTTGCATTCTAGAAAGTGGTTGGTCTTCTTCTTGTCCTCACCTCGCGCGCAAAAAGCCAAGAGGATGGAGCAATTAGAAGAGTAAAGTCGCAAGCTCATCGGTGAGCTTAATGCCATAAAGGAACAGATGGCACAGTTAATGGAGAGCTTTGAAGAGCAAAACCGCAAGCTCACCACTGAGCTTAATTCCGTGAAGGAGGAAATGACGCAGTTAATGGAACTAATGCGCCATCAACATATCCACAATAAGGGCCTCACAATGACCATACCGGCGAGAGAGTGGGGCAGGGACTGAAGAGTGAGACGATTGCGCAACCTTCATCATCCAATACATCATTCAAGAAGCCCTTTGGCAAGAAGAAGGAGGGAAGCATAAATTCCATCAACCTTGCTACTCCTTCTTCCTCTTAGCGACCAACTAGGCAGCCACACAAACAAAAATTCACTCCTCTTCCAACCTCCTATGGGAGTCTGCTACCGAGGCTATTAGGGACCAAGCTCCTAGCACGTGTCCCTCCGAGGAAGACAGATCCACCCTACCTCGAGTGGTACAAGCCAAGCGAAAAATGTGATTACCACTCGGGCGCTCCTGGGCATTCCGTGGAGAATTGTTTGGCCTTGAAGTATAAGGTTCAAGAGTTGTTGAATGTCGGGTGGATCATTTTCGATGCTCCCGCTCCTAATGTGAATGTCAAGCCTCTGTCACAACCGGAATAGTGGTGTTGGAGGGAGAAGACCAACTCATTAGGGCTCTTTATTTTAGTATTCGCATTTTTAAGCTTTCAGTGCATCTCTCGCGGTCCCTGCCCGTGGCCGTGAGATCTTCGATTAAAAGGGCTTTGTAAATATTTCTTCTTTATCAATACAATGAGGCATTTTCATAAACATTCATATTCTTTTCATTCTTTTCCCCCTCATTATTCTTTCAAAATAATTAACAATAAAATCTAAGCCTAAACAGAACCTAAAAAATAATCATGTCTATGATGGATGCCTCTCTGTGGGATCCAAAAGTTGAAGGCGAATGGATCGAGTCAGACAGTGAGGAGGGGACCATTCCCCCGGACATACAAAGGCTGCTAGAAAAGAAAGTTTGATCTATACAGCCCTACCAAGAAGAAATCAAGCCATCAATTTGGGGGCAAGGAAATGATAAAAAAGAAATAAGTATTGATACCCAAATCGATGATAACTTTAGGGGAGGGTTAGTACACATATTAAGGGAGTAGGTGGACATATTCGCATGGTCCTACCATGCTATGCCAAATTCAACATCATAATTCCTCTCCCTACCGACCTAAAATGAATGGTGCAAGTAGGGGCAGCCAATAAGAACATCAAGAAGATCATCCAAAAGATGGTCAAAACCTATAAGGATTGGTATGAAATGTTTCCCTTTGCCCTTCATGGCTATCGAACTTCCATACGGACCTCCACAGGAGCTACTTCTTTTTCCCTTGTATATGGCATGGAGGTCGTACTTCCAATAGAGGTCGAAATACCTTCCCTGTGAGTTATCATGGAAGCAAAATTGATAGAATTTGAATGGGTCCAAAGCCGATACGACCAGTTGAACTTAATCAAAGAAAAATGGTTGGACGCCATATGTCATGGACAAGCCTATCAAAAGAAGATCAAAAGGGTTTATGAAAAAAAGGTCAACCCCCATATTTACCAAGATGGGGATTTAATGGTAAAGAAATTGCTTTCGGCCCAAAAGGAAAAAGTTGGGAAATGGGCGGTAAATTATGAAAGGCCCTTCGTGGCTAAGTGAGTTTTCTCGGGAGGAGCTCTTATCCTCACCGACATGGATGAAAAGGAACTTCGACACCCAGTCAATTCCAATGCGGTAAAGAAGTATTATTCTTAAGGACATTGCTCAAGACCCGTCAAAATGAAAACTTGCAAAGGGCATCCTAGGCAAAAGTTACGGTCCACATTCCTCGCTAGGATACGTCCTAGGCAAAAGTTAGAGGTTTAAAAAAATCCCCTAAGAGCAATGGTTATCTTAGTCGAAAACCGGAAGGCGACTAAAGTAACATCCTTCCAGAAGCAGGCAGCTTTTGAAGCACTTGGTGGATTTGATGAAGACAAGCACTTGGTGGATTTGATGAAGACATAGATATAGCTTAGGTTGTGGGTGTGTAGATGATTAGGTTTTTAGTTTAAGCACTTAATCTCTTGATAGGCCAATATATTTTGTGATAAGCGCCTTATAATGTTGCATCCCATTAAAAATCATTTTTCTGCATGAAAAACTAACATCTAAGTATTAAAAGAACAAACTAAGTTTTTCAATCTGTTGAAAAGGATTTTCAATCTGTTAAAATCACTTAAAAGAATAAGTGGTCATACATAATCGTATTTTCAATTGATTGATTCGCGGAATCAACAAGTTAAAATAACTCAATGAATTTTTCAATATCAAGTTTCGCTTTTTCAATCTGTTGAAATGATTTTTAATCTGTTGAAACAGAAAGACTATTTTTTCGAGTCTAAGAGTTTTTTTAGAAAATCAAATCTGTTGAAATATTTTTTAATCTGTTGAAACAGAGAGACTATTTTTTAACTAAGTGTTTGCAGGATTTCAATCTGTTGAAATGACTTTCAATCGATTGAAACAGAAGAGTCTGTCATTTTTCATTAAGTTGTTTCAATCCATTAAAAACTTCGAATCAATCGATTGAAATGGAGCTTTAAATGAAATCAATCGATTGAATCGACGTTTTAATCGATTGAAATGTATTCTGATCGATCATAGTTTTATTCTAATCGATCATAACTCGATCTGATCGATCATAGTTTCATTCGATCGATCATAACTCGGTCTGATCGATCATACTTCGTTCTAATCGATCGAGTCTCTTCTAAACCTGTTTCTTGCTAACCAACTTATCTTTTGACTCTCTGAAACAGTTTTTTAGAGATGAAACGTTCGACTCTTTGATTTACTCTATATATACTGATTTGATCTATCTTTTAAAATACACAAAACAATACACTACTTGAGAAAACTTGTGAAATCAATCTGTGAAACTTTCATACGTGACTTTCTCTGCATTCAAGAATCTTTTTCATATCATAAGGTGTTGTGATCAGAATTGTGGTCATTCAAGAGAGAAAGTGTTGTTAGAATTGGTTCTGGACAATTAGAAACTTCAAGTCCAGGTTTTTTCTTTCCATACTCTTTTGTAAAAGTGTGATTGTGCGAGGTTGGATTGTGATCTGCACTTGGTACGATGACTTGGATTTGGTTCTTGGGTGGTTTTCAAGATTCTGTCTTGTGGGTTTTGCAAGATAGTTCTTGGGGTAGATTGGTGAGTATCTACTGGTTGTAATTTTCACTTGGTATTAGTGGAACTTGACTGGTTTGTCAAGAAGCTGGATGTAGCTCTGGATTAGAGTGAACCAGGTATAAATTTGTGTGTTAATATTCTTCTTTCATCTCTTTTATTTTCTGTCTTTAATTGTCTTGTGTTTAAACCGAGTTACCTTTGCAAAGATTGAATAAAGATAACTCATTCTTCCAAAAGAAAGTAAGTTTTGCGAAAAAGTTTTAAAGTTCAATTCACCCCCCCTCTTGAACTCAACCATTAATTCTTTCAATTGGTATCAGAGCTGGTTCTTGTAAGTTACTCAAGAAATCGGTCCAATGGCTGAGGGAAAGATGACTTTTTCAGAAGGAGCCTCCATAAACGAGGCCTCCACTTTTTACGGTGTGAATTATTCTTTACGGAAGGTTAGAATGAAAATCTTTATTGAATCTCTTGATAGAGGCATTTGGGAAACAATTGTTAATGGTCCTTACAAACCAACTCATACTGTAGATGGTAAAGTAGTCGAAAAAGATTGGGTTGAATTAAGCTGATGTAGAAAATAGGAGAGTCCAATATGATTATACTTGCAAAAAATATTATTACCTCTGCTTTAAATCTTGATGAGTTTTTCGGGGTGTCTCGGTGTGCCTCTGCCAAAGAGATGTGGGAAATTTTAGAGGTTACACATGAAGGAACATCGATGTGAAAAGGGCAAGAAAGCATGAGTTAATCGGGGACTATGAGTTGTTTAAAATGCAGCAAGGAGAAACAATTGCGGATGTGCGAGAAAAGGTTCACGCACATAGTCAATCATCTAATTGGGTTAGGAAAGACTTTTGACAAAGAAGAGTTGAACATCAAAATCTTAAAGTGTTTGGACAGAACGTGGCAACCAAAGGTGACAGCTATATCGAGAATCAAGAGACTTGACTGAAATGACTACCGCTTCACTTTTTGGTAAGTTAAGGGAACATGAGTTGGAAATCAATCGGTTCAAAGAACAAGAGAATGCGAGAAAAGAAAAGTAGAAATATTGTTCTCAAGACGATTGAAGAAAACAGTGGATCTGAAGAAGATGAATCGAGAGAACTTGACTTTGTTGGTTAAGAAATTTGGGAAATTTCTTAGAAGAAAGAAACAGAACTGGCCAAGTAAAAAGGTACAATGATAAAAAGACTGAATCTGTTCAAAATACTATTACTTGTTATTCTTGTGGTAAACGGGGTCACATAAAGAGTGATTGTCGGAAAAGACCAAGAATCGGAACAAGAAAGAATCAAGATACAAAGGGAAAAAGGCCTATATAGCCTGGCAAGACAATGATTCATCTTCCGGCTCACGAATCCGAAAGTGAAGAGGTGAACTTGTGTTTGATGGTAGTTTGTGAATCCTCTTCATCACATGTAAGTTCAACTCCTACGAGAGAATGAAATGAATTACAACACATTACTAAATGCTTTCAATGAAATGCATAGTGAAGCCAGAAATTTATCTCATACAAATAATCGGTTGAAAGGTTTAAATAAGCTGGTTAGAAAATAGAGTTAAAGTTACGGAAAAAGAACTATTAGAAAGCAAAACAGATTTAGAACATCTAGATATAATCTATGCATCTGCGGATAATGTTGTTGTTAATAAGAATTGTGAAAAGTGTATTGTTTTACAAAATAAGGTTGATTACTTGACTAAAACCTTGACAAAATTTACTCAAGGTAAAGAGAATTTAGATGCACTTCTTGGGTCTCAAAACTGTGTGTTTGAACATTACGGAATCGGGTACAAACCTAAGAATGGGGTAAAAACTAAAAAATATTTGAACTTCTTTTCATACGAGAAAAACAACGGCATCCCCTTTCTCATCTTGTCATTCTTGCATGAAGAAAGGACATACTATAAAATTTTGTCATGCTAGAAAATATTTTGTGCCGCAAGGTAGGAAGAAATGGGTTCCAAAAATTAATTCATTTCAAATAACCTAATTGGACCCAGTAATCATAAAGGGTACCGAGAAAAATTCTTAACTTGTTTTGCGGGAACAAAGTCGGGAATCCCTTGAAGTTGAGCTACGAATCGAGGTTCTGTTTGTCTAAAGCTGATTGTTTTAATTGATATAAACCAGTATTAATCGATTAAAATAACTTACAGAAGATATTAGTAAATCTGTCCGTACAGTTTTAATCGATTGAAATGCGAATCAATCGATTAAAATGTTCTCATGATTTGAGTTTTAGTCTGTTTTAATCGATTAGAATGAATTTATATCAACTAAAATCACTAAGGTATCAAATTTAATCGACTCATTTTCGTTTTAATCGATTTAAATTACGGTATCATCTTCTAGATCTCTTCCAATACGAAACAATCGATTCTTTCAAGTATTATTCGATCATTTTACTATTGCATTTTCAAAACGAATATTAAAGACCAAATTAGTAAAATAATTTGTTTAATCAGTTTGTTCACTGAAAATCATTTTCAAAACATCCAAATGAAATTCGGCCATGCATATAGAGTTTACAATTTAAGATTGAAATCAGTTGAAGAATCGAGTACATGTTGTGTTTAATGAGTCTCCTCGAGTGGTGCGAGAATAGAACAACGAGTACTGCGAGATGAAGAAGATTTAAGCGATAATTCTTATCGGTTGAAACATGCCGATAACACGAGATCGGTGTCTTGTTGAAGAAGATGATCCATCGGTGGACCACTGCAAAGGCTGATCCACCAACAATTGCGAAGAACGGGAAGAAGATGTTCGGAAGAGCTTCCTAAAGAGTGGATTGTCCCAAGAGATCTCTCTCTAGACAATGTCATCGGGCAAATTAATAAGGGAGTATCTACTAGACATTCTCTTAATCAATTTTGTAATCATATGGCATTCATTTCACAAATAGAGCCTAAGGCAGTTAAAGAAGCATTAAATGATGAATACTTGGGTTAGTGCCATGCATGATGAGCTTAATCAATTTGAAAGAAATAAAGTGTGGGAATTAGTTCCTAAAATCAAAGATATCAATGTAATTGGTACTAAGTGGGTATTCAAAAACAAGCTAGATGAACACGGCATTATTACTAGAAATAAAGCTAGATTGGTAGCCAAAGGGTATAACCAACAAGAGGGTATTGATTTTGATGAAACCTTTGCACCTGTAGCTAGACTTGAAGTTGTTAGATTGTTATTAGCTTATGCATGTTTAAGTGGTTTTAGATTACTACGAGATGGATGTAAAGAGTGCCTTTCTTAATGGACTCATCAATGAAGAAGTATATGTTTCTCAACCTCCTGGGTTTGAAGATCACAAGCATCCGACCATGTCTACAAATTGAAAAAGGCCCTTTATGGTTTAAAGCAAGCACCTAGACAATGGTATGAGAGGTTAAGTAACTTCCTAATTGATCAAGGGTACAAGCGAGGTGAGGTTGATAAAACTCTATTCATTAAGAAATGCAGGCCGACATTATTACAGTGCGGGTGTATGTGGATGATATCATTTTCGGTTCCACTAATAATGCCATGTGTAATAAGTTTGTAAAAGAAATGCAAAGTGAATTTGAAATGTCTATGATGGGAGAATTGAATTTCTTCCTTGGTCTCCAGGTTAAACAATTAAGAAATGGCATTTTTCTTAGTCAATCTAAATACTGCAATGAATTGTTAAAGAAATTTGATATGCAAAATTGCAAGGTGTCCTCTACACCCATGTCTACTAAGCTGTTGTCTAGACTTAGATGAAAAAGGAAAACACTGTTGATCAAACTAAATATAGAGGTTTGATTGGTTCACTACTATATCTAGCTGCTAGTAGACACGACATTATGTTTAGTGTATGCCTTTGTGCAAGATTTCGAGGCAAATCCAAAGGAATCACATCTTACAGCTGCCAAAAGGATTACGAAATACCTTAAGGGAACAGTTAATGTTGGACTATGGTATCTGAAGGTGCATCCCTTAAACTTGTTGGATTTTACGATTCGACTTTGCGGGATGTAGATTGGACGAGAAAAAGTACCTCCGGTACTTGTCATTTGCTTGGGAGCTGATCTTATATCGTGGCACGGCAAAAAGCAAGCGTGTGTTGCTCTGTCAGCTACGAAGGCTGAATACATTGCGGTAGGAGGCTGTTGTGCTCAAAGCATCTACCTCAAGCAACAAGCGACAGATTATGGAGTGACTCTAAACAAGGTACCTACTGGTTTGTGACAATACTAGTGCAATAAACTTAACTAAGAATCCTATTCAACACTCTAGAACTAAGCATATTGAAATTAGACATCACTTTATTAGAGAACACGTATCTAGGGGTGACTTGTGAGATTTTATTCGTTGAATCGGAAAAACGGTTAGCTGATTTATTCACTAAACCACTTCCTAGAGATAGACTTAATATGCTTAGGACTGAATTAGGAATTCTAGATATATCTAGTATTGCATAAGCGATTCTTTACGGTGATTGTATGCTTTTTAACGGTGATAACAAGTTCAATCGATTAATAATTGCATAAATAACTTGATATTATTTGTTTCAATCGATTGAAATTGTGAAATAATCTGTTGATTTCTGATTCTTACTCTACGGTATTGATATGTTATTAGTTCAATCGATTAGATAAGCTTTTAATCGATTTATTTCATTAACCTTGTAGCTCTGCATACTTTCTTCTATAAATCAATCGATTAAATCTTCGATTCAATCGATTGAATTCACTAATGGTACTCTGAATAATTTTCTTGAACAAAACAATCAATTTAACTTTCAATTCAATCGGTTTATTTCACTTATAAGTATCTGCGATTACAAAATCAATTGGTTTCACGGAATATCAATTGATTATTTTTTTTAGGGCTAGTTGTATGTACTTTGTCTCTAAACAATTTACGCGAGTGGATTGAATGCATTTACAACAAGATAAACTTCAACTACTCTCTTAAATATCAAAGATATCCAATAAAAGTTGATTGACTCGATTGGATATCGAGATGTGAGGGTAATTAAAGTGTACGGTAGCAATTCTCTCTCCTCTTTATCATCACTTTGCACGAAACAATAAATCGGTAAAGACAAAAATTTTTGAAGGCGATAAAGATTGTGTATTCTCATTCCTATAGTATTATTTTCTTCTTTGAACTTTCTCTTTTCTCGGTTCTTCTACGTTACTGCTCATCCCAAAGATCAAGTATGCTCAAGCGCACAAAGTACTGGTAGGAAGAAGTCCGGCGAGGCGAGTCCTCTACGGCAAGGCAAGAACGAGAATGTTGGAGGAAGGATTGAAACTTGGTTCAATGGGGACCAAGAGAAAATGGATTTGTTTATCCATGAATTAAGCGAGGAAGCAAGTCAACATTCAGAAGATGTTAAAGTTCTCCTGGTTTGATGCCGAAGGATTCAGAGGCATTCGGAAGTTACTGCAACATCAAAAACTTCGAGACGTTTACAGAGTTGAATGGTAGGATTTACCACGACTTAATTAAAGTCTTTTTCACTAACTTGTCCTTTGAAGGTTCCACTCTAATAACTCAAGTAAAAGGAGTAGACATTGAGATAACACCTAATGTACGGAAGGAAGTTCTTTGGAATAAAAGATGTAGGTGTGAAAGTCACCAAAGGGTGTACTTCGGATGTTGAAGAATTTAATAAAGTTCGGTATTTCCGCTCTTGCACGAAGAATAGGCATGATTACGTAAGTTCATTCAACATTGGGAAGTTGAAGCTGGAAGAAAGGATTCTCGCTTTCATCGTTTCTGGCGGCTTACACCCAGGGGGAGCAATCATGCGGTGCTAAATGAAGGAGATTTAGATGCGATGTGCTGCATTCATCACAGAATACGAGTGAAGCTGGGTCTTCGTCATCAAGGATCACATGATCAAAGCCAAGAGACTTAGTGATTTCGGGTATCCCTATGCTATTCGATTTCTAAATTTTTAACACATTTTGGTGTTGATGTGGAAGGGGAACTTGTTGAAAGCTGTTCGACCAACAAATGAAATAAACAATTCTGTTCTTCACAAAATGGGGTTCATCAAAATTGATGGTGAATGGATTTCCAAAGAAGAAGGCTGGAAAAAGTGAAGAAAGTGAAGAAGAAGAGCAAGAGGAAGGAATCAACAACGATATTCCTGGAACTTACGCGACACGTCCGTCGATCCAATGGAAGAGGTGAACCCAATGGAGATGATTCCATACAATCCACCGCTGACCAGTGGCACGCCTCTGTCTCGGTTCGAAAGAACAATGTTACATCAAATGAGCGAGCTGCAATCGGACCAAAGGAGGCATATGGAGATGACTAGCTGCTACGAGGGCTCGGCGACATTATTTGGATGAAAATTTCATTGCAAGGTTCCGGCATATTGATAATCAACTAGAAGACATTTACAACGGGATTGTGGAGCTGCAATTCAATCAAGGCCCGGGGACGAATGAAGATTTTCTATGTTTACGTTATTACTGTTTTCTTTTCTTAGTTTTTAATGTTATGTTTATATTCGGGGTATCCACGTGGCCCCATTGGACTGTAACTAAAACATTCTATTTGATGCGAGTCAAATAGGGGAGAAGTATTTTGCTTAAAGCTGTCACTACACACACACCACAAAATATATGTCTACAGTGCATTATTTTTTTATGCGGGTGCGGTGGTTATTTGTCTCCATCAAATAGGGGAGATTGAAGCACTTGGTGGATTTGATGAAGACAAGCACTTGGTGGATTTGATGAAGACATAGATATAGCTTAGGTTGTGGGTGTGTAGATGATTAGGTTTTTAGTTTAAGCACTTAATCTCTTGATAGGCCAATATATTTTGTGATAAGCGCCTTATAATGTTGCATCCCATTGAAAATCATTTTTACGCATGAAAAACTAACATCTAAGTATTAAAAGAACAAACTAAGTTTTTCAATGCTGTTGAAAAGGATTTTCAATCTGTTAAAATCACTTAAAAGAATAAGTGGTCATACATAATCGTATTTTCAATTGATTGATTCGCGGAATCAACAAGTTAAAATAACTCAATGAATTTTTCAATATCAAGTTTCGCTTTTTCAATCTGTTGAAATGATTTTAAATCTGTTGAAACAGAAAGACTCTTTTTCGAGTCTAAGAGTTTTTAGAAAATCAATCTGTTGAAATATTTTTTAATCTGTTGAAACGAGAGAGACTATTTTTTAACTAAGTGTTTGCGAGGATTTCAATGCTGTTGAAATGACTTTCAATCGATTGAAACAGAAGAGTCTGTCATTTTTCATTAAGTTGTTTCAATCCATTAAAAACTCGAATCAATCGATTGAAATGGAGCTTTAAATGAAATCAATCGATTGAATCGACGTTTTAATCGATTGAAATGTATTACGATCGATCATAGTTTTATTCTGATCGATCATAACTCGATCTGATCGATCATAGTTTCATTCGATCGATCATAACTTCGATCCGATCGATCATACTTGTTCTAATCGATCGAGTCTCTTCTAAACCTGTTTTACTTGCTAACCAACTTATCTTTTGACTCTCGAAAGCAGTTTTTTACAGATGAAACGTTCGACTCTTTGATTTACTCTATATATACAGATTTGATCTATCTTTTAAAATACACAAAACAATACACTACTTGAGAAAACTTGTGAAATCAATCTGTGAAACTTTCATACGTGACTTTCTCGCATTCAAGAATCTTTTTCATATCATAAGGTGCTTGTGATCAGAATTGTGGTCATTCAAGAGAGAAAGTGCTTGTTAGAATTGGTTCTGGACAATTAGAAACTTCAAGTCCAGGTTTTTTCTTTCCATACTCTTTTGTAAAAGTGTGATTGTGCAGGTTGGATTGTGATCTGCACTTGGTACGATGACTTGGATTTGGTTCTTGGGTGGTTTTCAAGATTCTGTCTTGTGGGTTTTGCAAGATAGTTCTTGGGGTAGATTGGTGAGTATCTACTTGGTTGTAATTTTCACTTGGTATTAGTGGAACTTGGCTGGTTTGTCAAGAAGCTGGATGTAGCTACGGATTAGAGTGAACCGGTATAAATTTGTGTGTTAATATTCTTCTTTCATCTCTTTTATTTTCTGTCTTTAATTGTGCTGTGTTTAAACCGAGTTTCCTTTGCAAAGATTGAATAAAGATAACTCATTCTTCCAAAAAGAAAGTAAGTTTTGCGAAAAAGTTTTAAAGTTCAATTCACCCCCCCTCTTGAACTCAACCATTAATTCTTTCAGCTTTGCATAGTTATCACTCTGGGCTCGAGCATCTCGACTAAAGCAACTAGGAGAACTAGGGGGCAGATATTTGTTGATTTATTGGCAAGCGTACCAAAATTATCAATCGCAGTATAGTATTTCGATTAAATAAAAGTCGATCCCACAAGGAACGGTTTCAATAGAAATTCCCAATTATGCTTACTAAGTGGATTAAAACAGATTGGGTTTTGCAATAAGAGTTGAATTGAAATTAAATGACAAAGAACTGTAAATTGTTGAGCAAATATCAATTAAAGGTACTTAGGATTGGTTTCCTTCCTTATCCCTCTTTTGTAATGGCTATATCAATTAAGAACATCAATTAACTTAACAATGTTGATGCCATCTACTCAAATCATCCATGTTGATTCCTCACACATGAAATTCATAAGAAAACCTAATAAATGTTGATTCCTCCCACAATTAAGAGATTTTCCAGCATTAGGTTTAGGGTGTTAAGAAATTGATACATTCATTCCATTCCTGGAAATTAACGTAACAAATATTCTTACCGTGATCTAGGGTTCAAGATATATTTTCCAATCATACCCCAAACATCGAGAATAAATCATTCCAAAGCACAAAGGATAATAATAACAACATCAAAACATAGATTAATATCTTAAAATATCACCATGATACAAAAGAGTTCAAAGGAAGTGCAGCAAATCCTAAGAGAATGAAGTTAGCCACTCATGTTGGCCATTACAATGCTCCAAATGTGGAAGAAGTGAAGAATTGATGAAGATTGGACGAAACCCTAGCAGCAGTCGCGCCTCTTCTCCTCCAAAACCGCTTGCCTTTCTCAAAACACATCTTCTCTTTTTATAGGAAAAATTTGGGCTTTTGGGCTTCGCATCTTTCGCTCGAGCGAGAACTTTCTCTCAAGCGAAAGTTGCCTATTTTCGCTCAAGCGACAAAATGCTCGCTTGAGTGAGTGAACTCTAGAGAAGAATAACTAACATTCGCTCAAACGAATTTTCCTGTGCTTGAGTGACTGACTTCCAAAGAAGAATAACTGATATTCGCTCAAGCGAATCTTGTGTCGCTTGAGCGATTGACTTCCAGAGAAGAATAACTAACATTCAATCAAGCGAGAATCCATCCCGCTCGAGCGACTTCCATGTTGAAAATCTTCTTCCTTCTTCCAATTTTACTCCAATTATGCTGACAATTATGCTCCTTACTCTTGTATCAAGTATTCTCAAATTCATCATATATTGGGAGAAAATAGATTAGAATTAACATAAGTTAAGTGGTTTCATAACAATTCAAGGTATAATTATATCAACTTTTTAACACTTAACAACTCCCCCCAACCTAGAATCTTACTTGTCCCAAGCAAAGTAATTTTTCCAAAACAAAACCATTGCCTATTATCACTTTCTCTTCCAGAACCACAACATAAAAATTTTCTGAGGTGATGTTGATAACTCCAAATGAAAATAGAACACATAAGAATTCAAGTTACAGAAACCAACAAAGAATAATTAGTCCTCAACTATCCTCAGAGAAGCATGATCTCTCAAATAGAGTTATATATATTCATCTCTAATTCTCACAGGTAAGTGTTTATCTCATTCAATCACTTCATTTAGACAATCCAATATTGATAATCATCTTCAAGCAATTAACATTTGTTAAGCAAGACTTAAATTAAAAGGTCTTTTGAGGCTTGTAATGGGGCTAGGCTAAGAAAGAATCATTGGTTTTTCTGGGATATACAAAAGTATTTATGAAATTTAACTCATATGAATGATTCTTGATTAACATTTCCTCAAGTCAGGTTTCAAACTTCATGTTTTTATGCCTAACACAATGATAGTGAGTTAATAATCTCACAAGTTATTATTTCCCCCCTTTTGACTTCTCTTTTTTTTCTCATGCTTTGGCATGTATCCTTTTTGGCTTTGCCAAATTTTAAGCTTTGTTGTTATTTTTCCTTTACAACTTTTTTTTTAAATAACACCCCAATAATACCCGTAGGACAACAATAGCAATACCCAACAATAGGCAAAATAATGACATTCATACTCATTTCCTTTCTCAAATATAGGAAGGTAGATAAATAGTGTTTAGGCTTAGGGGTTCTGTTTAAGAACAATATTATTTTTTGGCTCAGAAGGGGTTCAAATGTATATCTTATAATTAATGCATGGTTGGCTATTTGGCTCTGGGTTATATCTACTACAAAGAAAAATTCCTTTACCATTTTCAAATCTCGCTAACATGCAATCACATCAAAGAATCAATCAATACCAGTTATCATCACAAAGTGTTGACACTCAATTTATCTGTTTTTGGTACTCTACTCACCTAGGTTTTTGGCTAGCTTCTCCAATTCAGTTAATTCCTAATTCTCCTCATCAATTCCTTTTCACTATCATACTCAACATCCCAAAATCACTTGCTATTGGAAACAATAAAAAATGGTTTTCTTCAGTTCCAAATTTGAATTGGACAATAAACAATAATCTCATATATGACTCTAAAACAAATTGTATGGGACAACAATCTAATCACAAAAATTTATCATTCATCACATTAATTATCAATTCAAAATATTCAAACAAAACAACTTCAAATCAATTCAAATACAAACTTAAAACATCAAATTAATCACTTCATTTAAACACACCAAAATAAAAATAAATAAAAACTTAAAAATAAAATTTCCTCCCTCTTAATCCTTTTCTTCACTTCCTTCTTCAGACTCTTCTTCTCCTGATTCTTCTTCTTCCTCTTGTGCTCCCTGTGCACCAGCTGCACCTTCACCCCCTCCTGGAAAATATGGACTGTCCCCAGGCCATTGAATCAAGGCGTCAAACTCCTGGGTGACGTCCACTGTGGGGCAATTTGCAAAGATAAGTTATAAAAATTTTCATTAATATTACATTGACCCCTATGGGTTGCTAATTACTGCAAAGTCAGATGCTCCATGTATTGCATCATTCTTTGAAAGTCCGGCTACTGGGTTGGTGGAGGTGGCTGCTGGGCTCCTCTTGGTTGGTGCGGTTGTGGCGCCCCTTCTGCAGGGTTCACACAGTGCCGCTCGATGAATCTTCTATCAATTGGCGGGCGTATGTTCATTGTTGGGTGGACTTTAACACCATGGGCTGCACAAAGGGTTGTGATCAGGGCAGGGAATCCAAGAGCCTTTGCTTACTTCGCTCATCGCCCGCTTTCCAACATCACAAATTGATAAATTTCTTCAAAAATAATGGCGACGACGTCAATCTCAATGCCATCTAGAATGCACCTGATGATATGGCATCTGGGCATATTCAAATCTGAACTATGCTTGATGGGAACAATGTTGGCCAACAGAAAAGAAGTCTAGATTTGAGTGATTGTGGTCATGTTGGCCCTTAAAATCCTTAAAGCCTTCCCAGCATGGTTTGCCTTATATGTCCTCCCAGGCACACATAGGGCTCTTGCAGTATCATCATCCCTAAAATGCATCTCCGTAAGACGTCTACTATTCCTGATGACCTGGAAGTCACAACTATGGCCTTCCTCAAGAAAAAGTGGATTCCCTGGCAGATCATTAATGGTGTTCCTATTATACAGAACCCATCTACCTCTCACCTTCGAACGCGCCCTGAATGGCTCACCTTCTACTAAGCAGGCGTTGACATAAAACTCCTTTACAATTTCTGGATCATACTTAGGCATTGGGAGCGCCAACTGTCTCCAATTCCGACGGGTTAACTCATTATTGAATTCTAGATACTCCCCTTCATTCAATTCTACTCTTCTTTCTGGAATGAAGGTCCAGTTCTTGATTTTTTCAAACCTCGCCTGCCTCTCAGCATCCCTGAATCTCCTTCTATCAATCTGAATGCCTGTAAGCTCAGTTCTTGGCCTTTTACCAGCAGCCCTGGATGATGAGGCACCTTGAGACTCTTTTCTTGGACTCATCTGAAACATCATGATACTCATAGTTAGTCTAATATTTTGATCTCATAATGCTACTTAGGTCTATTGATATGTTCAATTGCACAAAACATACTATAATTCATACTTGAACATTTCATCAAACAGTTGGCATGCACCTTATTTTCGAACTTCTATGGCCCTAATTTCTACATTCATCCTTTCCTCCTTACATAATTAAGCAAATCATCAGTAATTACACACTTTCTATCACCTAAAATTGAAGTAAATCTCTTTGAAGCATTTTATCGAACAATTGGCATGCAGCAAAATTTTTAACCCCTATATAAGCAATCTATCCAATCAATTCAACCACAAACGCCAATCTCATGACAATTAACAAAAGAAACAAAAAAAAAACATCTTAAATCTTACCTTAATCATAGAAAAATGTAGAAGCACAGTGCAAAGATGATGAACAGTGAAGAGAGTGAAAATTTTGAACTTCTGATCGGTGAAATCTAAGCACAAACACCATAGAATACGAAGAATGGTGCAAGAAGGGTGAAATTTGTGTAATAGATGCTTGGATTAGTGAGAAAATTGTTTGGGGAAGAGTGGGTTTTCGAGAGAGAGTTGTGTGAAATGAAAACTGGCCCCCTCCACGTGTTTTAAAAAACCAGATCTGGGCATTTTCGCTCAAGCGAAAATCAGTGTATCTATTATTCGCTTGAGCGACCAAAAATAGAGAGAAACAACTAACATTCGCTTGAGCGAAACTAGAGTCGCTTGAGCGAATGTGCGTAAAAACAATTTCGTTTGAGCGAAGAAAAACAGAGAGAAATAACTAACATTTGCTTGAGTGAAACTTGTGTCGCTTGAGCGAAACTTGTGTTGCTTGAGCGAATGTTATGTGAATTTTGACTTGGAACATGAAATTCAAATGCAATCCAATAATTAACAACTCAAAAGCAAAAAGAAAGAGTTTAAAGATAAAACATTGGGTTGCCTCCCAGGAGCACTTGTTTAATGTCTTCAGCTCGACGCCTGCTTGTTTTAAGGATTATCTAAGTAGATAATGAGGTGAAGCTTATCCACTGCATCTCCCAAATATGCCTTAATTCTCTGCCCATTAACTGTCCATATTCTTCCTGTTGCTGGATCTTCTAATTCCACAACACCATAAGGCCTAACGAATCTTACTACAAATGGACTTGACCATTTAGATTTCAGTTTCCCAGGAAAAATTCTTAGTCTTAAATTAAATAGTAAAACTAACTGGCCTGGATGAAAATCTCTTTTCAAAATCTTCTTATCATGATATGCCTTAACTTTCTCCTTGTATAACTTGGATGATTCATATGCATTAAGTCTCATTTCTTCTAATTCATGCATTTGAATTTTTCTTTGCTCTGCTGAAGCTTTTGGGTCAAAATTTAAAAATTTTAATGCCCAATATGCTTTATGCTCCATTTCCACTGGAAGATGACATGACTTACCATAAGCAAGTTGAAAAGGGGATAACCCAGTAGGAACTTTATATGCAGTCCTATAAGCCCAAAGCGCATCATCTAACTTTATTGACCAATCCTTTCTTGAAGATGAAACAATCTTTTCTAATATTCTTTTGATTTCTCTGTTTGAAACTTCTGCTTGCCCATTACTTTGTGGATGATAAGGTGATGCAACTTTATGTCTGACCCCATAATGCTCTAAACATTTCTGAAGTTGAATATTGTAGAAATGTGATCTTCCATCACTGATTAAAACTCTGGGAGTGCCAAATCTACATAATATATTTTTCTTTAAAAATTTTATCACAGTTTTGGCATCAGCTTTTACAGTAGCTACTACTTTCACCCACTTTGACACATAATCTACTACTACCAAGATGTACTCTTTAGAGAATGATGATGGAAAAGGTCCTGCAAAATCAATTCCTCGGCAGTCAAATATTTCAACTTCCAACATGATATTCAAAGGCATCTCATTTATGCTTAAAATACTCCCTGTTTTCTGACAATTAATACATTGTTGTGCAAAGTTGTGCGCATCTTTAAATAAGGAAGGCCAGAAAAAACCAGATTGGAGAACTTTTGTAGCAGTTCTAACTCCATTAATATGACCCCCATAAGGAGAACTATGGCAATGCCACAGAATATTCTTGGCTTCCTTGCTTGTCACACACCTTCTCAACAAATTATCACTTCCTATCTTGAAAATGTAAGGATCATCCCATACAAAATAATGGGCATCCTTAAATAATTTCTTCTTTTGGTGCCAAGTATGGGTAGAAAAAGGAACTAGAGCATCTATTGTTAGAAATACATCATATTCAAAAGCTACATCTAAAGCATGTTTTTATTGTATGAAACAAGGTCAAACTTCAAATAGATGTAAAATAAAACATTTTGGTGTTCCTAAAGGAAAATACATTTGGGTTCCTATTGTTAAATAATTTGTTTATCTCTAACCCCAAGGACCCAAAAGTTATGGGGACCTAAGTTTACTATGTTCTTGTTTTGTAGGAAACTTCCAAATCAAAGAAGTCTATGTGGTATCTTGATAGCGGATGCTCAAAACATATGACCGGCGATAAAACGAAATTTGTGAGTTTCAAAGCTAAAGAACAAGGATATGTAACTTATGGGGACAACAACAAAGGAAAGATTCTTGGAATTGGAAATATAGGTGGTGCAAACACGTTGGAGATTAAGGATGTGCTTCTTGTTGATGGGATAAAGCATAATCTCCTTAGCATAAGTCAACTATGTGACAAAGGATTTAAGGTAATCTTTGAAAGTAAATTTTGCACCATACATTTGATAGATTCCGAAAATGTAGCATTAAAAGGGATTAGGCATAATAACATATACTTGGTTGATTTGGATTGTATACATGATTCTAGTATAACATGTTTAGTTGCTAAGGAAGAGAACCCTTGGTTATGGCATAAGAGAGCAGCTCATATAAATATGCATCATTTAAATAAATTGATATCAAAAGACTTAGTTGTTGGTTTACCTAAGTTAAAGTTTGAAAAAGATAGGTTATGTGATGCATGTCAAAAGGTAAACAAGTAAAATCATCATTTAAATCAAAGAGTGTCATTTCCACATCAAAACCGTTAGAATTATTACATTTAGACTTATTTGGTCCTTCTAGGATAAAAAGCTTTGGTGGAAATTATTATGGTCTTGTGATTGCTGATGATTATTCTAGATATACTTGGACATTTTTCTTAACAATGAAAAGTGAAGTTTTTAAGGTCTTTAGAAAGTTTGCAAAGAAAATTCAAAATGAGAAAGACTTAAGAATTAAAGTTTCAAGAAGTGACCATGGTGGTAAGTTTCAAAATGAAAAGTTTGAAAATTATTGTTAGGAAAAAGGAATATTGCATAACTTTTCTGCTCCTAGGACTCCCCAACAAAATGGTGTAGTTGAAAGGAAAAATAGGTCACTAGAGGAGCTTGCTAGAACAATGCTAAATGAATTGAATGTTCCTAAATACTTTTGGGCTGATGCAGTTAGTACTGCATGTTATGTTTTGAATAGAATGCTCATTAGGCCAATTATAAAATCAAGTCCCTATGAATTGTTAAATGGTAGCAAGCATAATGTTGCTCATTTGAAAATATTTGGATGTAAGTGCTTTGTGTTAAATAATGGAAAGGACAACTTAGGAAAATTTGACTCAAAAGCCGATGAGGGCATTTTCTTAGGTTATTCATTAACTAGCAAAGCTTATCGAGTGTTTAATAGAAGAACCTTGAATGTTGAAGAATCTATACATGTTACTTTTGATAAAATTGTAGACCTTGGGGGAAATCCTCTTAAGTCAAATAAAGAACTTGCAGGTGATGATGAATACATAAGAGAGGCTCTTGATGAATTGTATTTGGAAGAAAATGAGCCTTCTCAAACACCTGAATTAACAAACGAATGGCAATCATCAAGAGGAATTTCAATGGAAAATATTATTGGTGATATCTCAAAAGGGGTAAGAACTAGAAATATGACTAATTTCTGCATGTCTGTAGCTTTTGTGTCACGGATACACTACAAGAAATTTTAATATTACCAACGGTCAAAATCCGTTGGAAATTTGGTTATCGGTAAATATTACTCGATGGATTTAATAGTCCGTCGGTAATTACCGACGGATATATCCGTCGCTAAATGTTTTACGAAATTACCGACGGACAAGAATCTGTTGGTAATATTTTTATTATTTATTATTAATTATTTTCCCCTATTACATTTTTATAGGCTTCAATTATTATTAGATTAAGAGAATTGTAATTGGCAGGATTCGAACCCAAGTACCTTAAAATTAGAGGCTGATACTCTAACCACTAAGCTACCAGAATTTTTTGATAATAATTTACAAATAAATTATATTTATATACAAATATATTTATATATTTATATATTTATATATTTATATATTTATATATTTATATATTTATATATTTATATATTTATATATTTATATATTTATATATTTATATATTTATATATTTATATATTTATATATTTATATATTTATATATTTATATATTTATATATTTATATATTTATATATTTATATATTTATATATTTATATATTTATATATTTATATATTTATATATTTATATATTTATATATTTATATATTTATATATTTATATATTTAAATATTTAAATATTTATATATTTATATATTTATATATTTATATATTTATATATTTATATATTTATATATTTATATATAATTAAATATTTTTATATATTTATATATAATTAAATATTTATTTTTTAAAATTATTTAATTTAAGAAATTATTATAAATTAATCTAATTATGATTAAATTAAATTATTAAATAAAAAATATTTAATTTTTTAATTAGGTGAATATTTACTAATTGTTAATTTACCGACGGATTTATCGATGGATATATCCGTCTGTAACTAATTATTATTTTACCGACGGATATATCCGCTCGGTAAGATCAAATTCCACAAATATTTTATATCCGTCGGTAATAATTATTTTCCGATGATTACAAATCAGTCGGTAAATATCTGTCGGTAATACACAATTTTTTTGTAGTGATAGAACCCAAAAATGTTGAGGAAACGCTTAAAGATGACCAATGGTGCATAGCTATGCAAGAGGAACTTAACCAATTTGAAAGTAATCAAGTGTGGGAATTAATTCCAAGAGAAGAATTACATCAAGTAATTAGAACTAAATGGGTATTTAGAAATAAACTTGATGAAGATGGAAACATAACAAAGAATAAAGTCAGACTTGTTGCCAAAGGTTACTGTCAGGAGGAAGGTATTGATTATGATGAAACTTATGCTCCTGTTGCCAAGTTAGAGGCTATACGCCTACTTCTTGCTTATGCATCATTGATGAAATTTAAATTATATCAAATGGATGTTAAGAGTGCATTTTTTAATGGGTTTATTA
>OY731404.1:59750552-59896663 GCA_963425845.1 Sphenostylis stenocarpa
TTGGAATGGAGGAGATGAACTGAAGTATGGAGAAGAAATTAAGGAAGAAGAAGTTATGGAAGGACACGAAGTCAAAGAAGAAGAAGTTTTGGATGGAGAAGAAGTTAAGTATAAAGAAGAAAGTATGGATGGGGAAGAAGTTTGGGATGGAGAAGAAGTTTGGAATGGAGAAGAATCTACTAAGTATGGAGAAGAAGTTAAGGAAGGAGATGAATTTTCGGATGGGTTGGGATAGCATAGGAGATTATATAGTTAAGGATGGTGAAGAAACGTGGGATACAAAATGAAGTTAAGGAAGTAGAAGAAGTTAAGGAGGATGGAGAAGAAGTTAGGGAAGGAGAAAAAGTTAAGAATGAAGAGCAAGTTAGGGAAGGAGAAGAAGTTAAGGATGGAGAACAAGTTAGGGAAGGAGAAGAATAAGTTAAGGAGGGAGAAGTAGTTTGGGATGGGGAAGAAGTGAAGGAAGGAGAAGAAGTTAAGGAAGAAGAAGAAGAAGAAGAAGTTTTGGATGGAGTAGAAGTTAAGGGTAAAGAAGAAAGTATGGATGGGGAAGAAGTTTGGGATGGAGAAGAAGTTTGGGATGGAGGAGAAGTTTGGAACGGAGGAGAAGAACCGAAGTATGGAGAAGAAATTAAGGAAGAAGAAGTTTAGGAAGGAGACGAAGTCAAGGAAGAAGAAGTTTTGGATGGAGAAGAAGTTAAGGATAAAAAAGAAAGTATGGATGGGGAAGAAGTTTGGGATGGAGAAGAAGTTTGGAATGGAGAAGAATCTACTAAGTATGGAGAAGAAATTAAGGAAGGAGATGAACTTTCGGATGGGATGGGATATCATAGGAGATTATATAGTTAAGGATGGAGAAGAAACTTGGGATGCAGAATGAAGTTAAGGAAGCGGATGAAGTTAAGGAGGATGGAGCAGAAGTTAGGGAAGGAGAAAGAGTTAAGAATGAAAAACAAGTTAGGGAAGGAGAAGAAGTTAAGGATGGAGAACAAGTTAAGGAAGCAGAAGAAGAAGTTAAGGATGGAGAAGTAGTTTGGGATGGGGAAGAAGTGAAGGAAGGAGAAGAAGTTAAGGAAGAAGAAGAAGTTTTGGATGGAGAAGAAGTTAAGGGTAAAGAAGAAAGTATGGATGGGGAAGAAGTTTGTGATAGAGAAGAAGTTTGGGATGGAGGAGAAGTTTGGAATGGAAGAGAAGAACCGAATTATGGAGAAGAAATTAAGGAAGAAGTTTAGGAAGAAGACGAAGTCAAGGAAGAAGAAGTTTTGGATGGAGAAGAAGTTTGGAATGGAGAAGAATCTACTAAGTATGGAGAAGAAGTTAAGGAAGGAGATGAACTTTCGGATGGGATGGGATAGCATAGGAGATTATATAGTTAAGGATGGAGAAGAAACTTGGGATGCAGAATGAAGTAAAGGAAGCAGAAGAAGTTGAGGATGGAGAAGAAGTTAGGGAAGGATAAAAAGTTAAGAATGAAGAACAAGTTAGGGAAGGAGAAGAAGAAGTCGGGAAGGAGAAGAAGAAGTGAAGGATGGAGAAGTAGTTTGGGATGGGGAAGAAGTGAAGGAAGGAGAAGAAGTTAAGGAAGAAGAAGAA
This sequence comes from Sphenostylis stenocarpa, assembly GCA_963425845.1. Classification (NCBI taxonomy): domain Eukaryota; kingdom Viridiplantae; phylum Streptophyta; class Magnoliopsida; order Fabales; family Fabaceae; genus Sphenostylis; species Sphenostylis stenocarpa. The sequence goes on from OY731404.1 coordinate 59,752,146, forward strand.
GAAGAAGAAGTTTTGGATGGAGAAGAAGTTAAGGGTAAAGAAGAAAGTATGGATGGGGAAGAAGTTTGGGATGGAGAAGAAGTTAAGGATGGAGAAGAAGTTTGGGATGGAGGAGAAGTTTGGAATGGAGGAGAAGAACCGAAGTATGGAGAAGAAATTAAGGAAGAAGAAGTTTAGGAAGGAGACGAAGTCAAGGAAGAAGAAGTTTTGGATGGAGAAGAAGTTAAGGATAAAAAAGAAAGTATGGATGGGGAAGAAGTTTGGGATGGAGAAGAAGTTTGGAATGGAGAAGAATCTACTAAGTATGGAGAAGAAGTTAAGGAAGGAGATGAACTTTCGGATGGGATGGGATATCATAGGAGATTATATAGTTAAGGATGGAGAAGAAACTTGGGATGCAGAATGAAGTTAAGGAAGCGGAAGTAGTTAAGGAGGATGGAGAAGAAGTTAGGGAAGGAGAAAAAGTTAAGAATGAAGAACAAGTTAGGGAAGGAGAAGAAGTTAAGGATGGAGAACAAGTTAGGGAAGCAGAAGAAGAAGTTAGGGATGGAGAAGTAGTTTGGGATGGGGAAGAAGTGAAGGAAGGAGAAGAAGTTAAGGAAGAAGAAGAAGAAGAAGTTTTGGATGTAGAAGAAGTTAAGGGTAAAGAAGAAAGTATGGATGGGGAAGAAGTTTGTGATAGAGAAGAAGTTTGGGATGGAGGAGAAGTTTGGAATGGAGGAGAAGGACCGAAGTATGGAGAAGAAATTAAGGAAGAAGTTTAGGAAGAAGACGAAGTCAAGGAAGAAGAAGTTTTGGATGGAGAAGAAGTTTGGAATGGAGAAGAATCTACTAAGTATGGAGAAGAAGTTAAGGAAGGAGATGAACTTTCGGATGGGATGGGATAGCATAGGAGATTATATAGTTAAGGATGGAGAAGAAACTTGGGATGCAGAATGAAGTAAAGGAAGTAGAAGAAGTTGAGCATGGAGAAGAAGTTAGGGAAGGATAAAAAGTTAAGAATGAAGAACAAGTTAGGGAAGGAGAAGAAGTTAAGGATGGAGAACAAGTTAGGGAAGGAGAAGAAGAAGTTAAGGATGGAGAAGTAGTTTGGGATGGGGAAGAAGTGAAGGAAGGAGAAGAAGAGGAAGAAGAAGAAGAAGAAGAAGAAGTTTTTGATGGAGAAGAAGTTAAGGGTAAAGAAGAAAGTATGGATGGGGAAGAAGTTTGGGATGGAGAAGAAGTTAAGGATGGAGAAGAAGTTTGGGATGGAGGAGAAGTTTGGAATGGAGGAGAAGAACCGAAGTATGGAGAAGAAATTAAGGAAGAAGAAGTTTAGGAAGGAGACGAAGTCAAGGAAGAAGAAGTTTTGGATGGAGAAGAAGTTAAGGATAAAAAAGAAAGTATGGATGGGGAAGAAGTTTGGGATGTAGAAGAAGTTTGGAATGGAGAAGAATCTACTAAGTATGGAGAAGAAGTTAAGGAAGGAGAAGAACTTTCGGATGGGATGGGATATCATAGGAGATTATATAGTTAAGAATGGAGAAGAAACTTGGGATACAAAATGAAGTTAAGGAAGTAAAAGAAGTTAAGGAGGATGGAGAAGAAGTTAGGGAAGGAGAAAAAGTTAAGAATGAAGAACAACTTCGGGTAGGAGAAGAAGTTAAGGATGGGGAACAAGTTAAGGAAGGAGAAGAAGAAGTTAATGATGGAGAAGTAGTTTGGGATGGGGAAGAAGTGAAGGAAGGAGAGAAGTTAAGGAAGAAGAAGAAGAAGAAGAAGTTTCTGATGGAGAAGAAGTTAAGGGTAAAGAAGAAAGTATGGATGGGGAAGAAGTTTGTGATGGAGAAGAAGTTTGGGATGGAGGAGAAGTTTGGAATGGAGGAGAAGAACCGAAGTATGGAGAAGAAATTAAGGAAGAAGAAGTTTAGGAAGGAGATGAAGTCAAGGAAGAAGAAGTTTTGGATGGAGAAGAAGTTAAGGATAAAAAAGAAAGTATGGATGGGGAAGAAGTTTGGGATGGAGAAGAAGTTTGGAATGGAGACGAATCTACTAAGTATGGAGAAGAAGTTAAGGAAGGAGTTGAACTTTCGGATGGGATGGGATATCATAGGAGATTATATAGTTAATAATGGAGAAGAAACTTGGGATACAAAATGAAGTTAAGGAAGTAGAAGAAGTTAAGGAGGATGGAGAAGAAGTTAGGGAAGGAGAAAAAGTTAAGAATGAAGAACAAGTTAGGGAAGGAGAAGAAGTTAAGGATGGAGAACAAGTTAGGGAAGGAGAAGAAGAAGTTAAGGATGGAGAAGTAGTTTGGGATGGGGAAGAAGTGAAGGAAGGAGAGAAGTTAAGGAAGAAGAAGAAGAAGAAGAAGTTTCTGATGGAGAAGAAGTTAAGGGTAAAGAAGAAAGTATGGATGGGGAAGAAGTTTGTGATGGAGAAGAAGTTTGGGATGGAGTGAAGCACTTGGTGGATTTGATGAAGACATAGATATAACTTAGGTTGTGGGTGTGTAAATGATTAGGTTTTTAAGTTTAAGCACTTAATCTCTTGATAGGCCATTATATTTTGTGATAAGCACCTTAAAATATTGCATATCATTGAAAATCATTTTTCTGCATGAAAAACTAACATCAAAGTATTAAAAGAACAAACTAAGTTTTTCAATCTGTTGAAAAGGATTTTCAATCTGTTAAAATCACTTAAAAGAATAAGTGGTCATACATAGTCGTAGTTTCAATTGATTGATTCGCGGAATCAACAAAGTTAAAATAACTCAATGAATTTTTCAATATCAAAGTTTTGCATTTTCAATCTGTTGAAATGATTTTTAAATCTGTTGAAACAGAAAGACTATTTTTTCAGTCTAAGAGTTTTTCAGAAAATCAATATGTTGAAATAATTTTTAATCTGTTAAAACAGAGAGGCTATTTTATTAACTAAGTGTTTGCAGGTTTTCAATCTGTTGAAATAATTTTCAATCGATTGAAACAGAGAACTGTCATTTTTCATAAAGTCGTTTCAATCCATTAAAAACTCGAATCAATCGATTGAATGGAGCTTTAAATGAAATCAATCGATTGAATTGATGTTTTAATCGATTGAAATATATTCTGATCGATCATAGTTTTATTCTGATCGATCATAACTCGGTCCGATCGATCATAGTTTCATTCTGATCGATCATAACTCTGATCTCGATCGATCATACTTCAGTTCTAATCGATCAGAGTCTCTTCTAAACTATTTTTACTTCAATCTAATCGATCTTTTGACACTCGAAACAGCTTTTTGACAGCTTGGAACATTCTAATTCTATGCTTTACTCTATATATACAGAATTGATCTATCTTTTGAATGACACACAAACAATACACTACTTGAGAAAACTTGTGAAATCAATTTGTGAAACTTTCATACGTGACTTTCTCTCGCATTCAAGAATCTTTTTCATATCATAAGGTCGTTGTGATCAGAATTGTGGTCAATCAAAGAGAGAAAGTGCTTGTTAGAATTTGTTCTGGACAATTAGAACTTCAAGTCCAGGTTTTTTTCTTTTCATACTCTTTTGTAAAAGTGTGATTGTGCAGAGTTGGATTGTGATCTGCACTTGGTACGATAACTAAGTTTGGTTACTTGGGTGGTTTTCAAGATTCTCGTCTTGTGGGTTTGCAAGATAGTTCTTGGGGTAGATTGGTGAGTATCTACTCGGTTGTAAATTTTCACTTGGTATTAGTGAAACTTGACTGGTTTGTCAAGAACTGGATGTAGCTCTGGATTAGAGTGAACCAAGTATAAATTTGTGTGTTAATATTCTTCTTTCATCTCTTTTACTTTCTGTCAATTAACTTGTTGTGTTTAAACCAAACTACCTTCGCAAAGATTGAATAAAGATAACTCATTCTTCCAAAAGAAAGTAAGTTTTGTTAAAAAGTTTTAAAGTTCAATTCACCCCCCTCTTGAACTCAACCATTAATTCTTTCAATTGGTACCAGAGCTGGTTCTTGTAAGTTACTCAAGAAATCGGTCCAATGGCTCGAGGGAAAGATGACTTTTTCGAAGGAGCCTCCATAAACAGGCCTCCACTTTTTTCTGGTGTGAATTATTCTTTACTGGAAGGTTAGAATGAAAATCTTTATTGAATCCCTTGATAGAGGCATTTGGGAAACAATTGTTAATGGTCCTTACAAACCAACTCATACCGTAGATGGTAAAGTAGTCGAAAAAGATTGGGTTGAATTAAGCTGATGTAGAAAATAGGAGAGTCCAATATGATTATACTTGCAAAAAATATTATTACCTCTCGCTTTAAATCTTGATGAGTTTTTCGAGGTGTCTCGGTGTGCCTCGCCAAAGAGATGTGGGAAATTTTAGAGGTTACACATGAAGGAACATCTCGATGTGAAAAGGGCAAGAAAGCAGGAGTTAATCGAGGGACTATGAGTTGTTTAAAATGCAGCAAGGAGAAACAATTGCGAGATGTGCGAGAAAGGTTCACGCACATAGTCAATCATCTAATTGGGTTAGGAAAGACTTTTGACAAAGAAGAATTGAACATCAAAATCTTAAAGTGTTTGGACAGAACGTGGCAACCAAAGGTGACAGCTATATCGAATCAAGAGACTTGACTCGAAATGACTACCGCTTCACTTTTTGGTAAGTTGAGGGAACATGAGTTGGAAATCAATCGGTTCAAAGAACAAGAGAATGCGAGAAAAGAAAAGTAGAAATATTGTTCTCAAGACAATTGAAGAAAACAGTGGATCTCGAAGAAGATGAATTAGAGAACCCGACTTTGTTGGTTAAGAAATTTGGGAAATTTCTTAGAAGAAAGAACAGAACCGGCCAAGTAAAAAGGTACAATGATAAAAAGACCGAATCTGTTCAAAATAATATTACTTGTTATTCTTGTGGTAAACAGGGTCACATAAAGAGTGATTGTCCGGAAAAGACCAAGAATCGAACAAGAAAGAATCAAGATACAAAGGGAAAAAGGCCTATATAGCCTGGCAAGACAATGATTCATCTTCCGACTTCGAATCCGAAAGTGAAAAGGTGAACTCGTGTTTAATGGTCAGTCGTGAATGCTCTTCATCACATGTAAGTTCAACTCCTACGAGAGAATGAAATGAATTACGACACATTACTAAATGCTTTCAATGAAATGCATAGTGAAGCCGTAAATTTATCTCATACAAATAATCGGTTGAAAGGTTTAAATAACTGGTTAGAAAATAGAGTTAAAGTTCGGAAAATGAACTATTAGAAAGCAAAACAGATTTAGAACATCTAGATATTATCTATTCATCTGCGGATAATGTTGCTGTTAATAAGAATTGTGAAAAGTGTATTGTTTTACAAAATAAGGTTGATTACTTGACTAAAACCTTGACAAAATTTACTCAAGGTAAAGAGAATTTAGATGCACTTCTTGGGTCTCAAAATTGTGTGTTTGAACATTCGGAATCGGGTACAAACCTAAGAATGGGGTAAAAACTAAAAAATATTTGAACTTCTTTTCATACGGAAAAACAACAGGCATCCCCTTTCTCATCTTGTCATTACTGCATGAAGAAAGGACATACTATAAAATTTTGTCATGCTAGAAAATATTTTGTGCCGCAAGGTAGGAAGAGATGGGTTCCAAAACATGTTAAACAAAAAATTTGACTCCTAAGTACCCAAAATACGTAAGGGTACCAAATACTTGATGTTTGATCTTTCAGGAACAACAACATGAGTCCCTTTGGTACCTAGACAATGGATGCTCAAGGCACATGACAGGTGACATTTCAAAATTCCGAAGTCGAAATTGAAGAATGGAGGTCATGTGACTTATGGAGACAACAACAAGGGAAGAATTCTAGGTTCCGGAGATATTGGAGATAGTAAATCGGTAACCATTCACAATGTCCTTCTTGTTGAAGGTCTCAAGCACAATCCGATAAGCATAAGTCGGTTATGTGATCTTGGTCACAAAGTCATTTTCAAACCGAAAAGTGCCTTATCTCGTGAGCCGAAATCGACACGGTAATGTTGGTAGGTAAGAGGTTAAACAACATATACATGTTAGATATCAAACAGTCTATATCATCTCAAAGTTTTTTCCTTACTAAAGAAGAAGAATCTTGGTTGTGGCATAGAAGGCTTGCTCATATACATCTTAACCATCTTGACAAACTGATTTCAAAAGAATTAGTTTCTGAGCTGCCTAAGCTTCAAATCTTGAAAGACAAAATCTGTGAAGCTTGTTTGAAAGGCAAACAAACTAGAAAATCTTTTTCAAACAAAAACATTATTTCAACTTCTAAACCTTTGGAACTCGCTTCACATGGATTTGGTTGGTCCTTCAAGGAATAAAAGCCTAGGTGGTAATCTTTATATCATGGTAATTGTTGATGACTTTTCCAGATTTACCTGGACTATTTTTCTTAAAGGCAAATCTGATTCTTACAAATCTTTCAAAAAGCTTGCCAAGGTTTTACATAATGAAAAAGGGTATTTCATTACATCTATTCAAAGTGACAATGGTGGAGAATTTGTAAATGAAAAGTTTGAATCATTTTGTGAAAAGTTTGGCATAAAACACAATTTTTCTGCTCCAAGAACTCCTCAACGAACGGTGTTGTGGAAAGAAAGAACAGATCTATTGTGGAACTTGCTAGAACAATGTTGTGTGAAAATTCTTTACCTAAATACTTTTGGGCAGATGCAGATAAACACTGCTTGTCATGTTTTGAATAGAGTCTTGATTAGACCCATGCTTAAGAAAACCCCATATGAATCTGTATAAAGGAAGAAAACCCAACATAAACTATTTCGGGGTTTTTGGATGTACATGTTTTGTTTTAAACAATGGGAAAGAAAATATTGGCAAGTTTGATGAGAAATCCGACAAAGGAATCTTTCTTGGTTACTCAACTCACGGCCATGCATATAGAATTTACAATTTAAGATTGAAATCAGTTGAAGAATCGAGTACATGTTGTGTTTAATGAGTCTCCTCGAGTGGTGCGAGAATAGAACAACGAATGCTGTAGATGAAGAAGAATTAACTGATAATTCTTATCGGCTTGAAACATGCCGAAACACAGATCAGTTGTACTGTTGAAGAAGGTGATCCATCGGTGGACCCAAGCAAAAGCTGATCCACCAACAATTACCGAAGAACAGGAAGAAGATGTTCTGCAAGAGCTTCCTAAAGAGTGGATTGTCCCAAGAGATCTCTCTCTAGACAATGTCATCGGGCAAATTAATAAGGGAGTATCTACTAGACATTCTCTTAACCAATTCTGTAATCATATGGCATTCATTTGACAAATAGAGCCTAAGACAGTTAAAGAAGCATTAAATGATGAATACTGGGTTAGTGCCATGCATGATGAGCTTAATCAATTTGAAAGAAATAAAGTGTGGGAATTAGTTCCTAAAATCAAAGATATCAATGTAATTGGTACTAAGTGGGTATTCAAAAACAAGATAGATGAACACGGCATTATTACTAGAAATAAAGCTAGATTGGTAGCCAAAGGGTATAACCAACAAGAGGGTATTGATTTTGATGAAACCTTTGCACCTGTAGCTAGACTTGAAGTTGTTAGATTGTTATTAGCTTATGCCTGTTTAAGTGGTTTCAGATTACTACAGATGGATGTCAAGAGTGCCTTTCTTAATGGACTCATCAATGAAGAAGTATATGTTTCTCAACCTCCTGGGTTTGAAGATCACAAGCATCCTGACCATGTCTACAAATTGAAAAAGGCCCTTTATGGTTTAAAGCAAGCACCTAGACAATGGTATGAGAGGTTAAGTAACTTCCTAATTGATCAAGGGTACAAGCGAGGATGTAGATTGGACAGAAAAAGTACCTCTGGTACTTGTCATTTACTAGGGAGCAGTCTTATATCGTGGCACAGCAAAAAGCAAGCGTGTGTTGCTTTGTCAACTGCAGAAGCTGAATACATTGCAGCTAGGAACTGTTGTGCTCAAAGCATCTACCTCAAGCAACAACTGACAGATTATGGAGTAACTCTAAACAAGGTACCTCTGGTTTGTGACAATACTAGTGCAATAAACTTAACTAAGAATCCTATTCAACACTCTAGAACTAAGCATATTGAAATTAGACATCACTTTATTAGAGAACACGTATCTAGGGGTGACTGTGAGATTTTATTCGTTGAATCTGAAAAACAGTTAGCTGATTTATTCACTAAACCACTTCCTAGAGATAGACTTAATATGCTTAGGACTGAATTAGGAATTCTAGATATATCTAGTATTGCATAACTGATTTGTTACAGTGATTGTATGCTTTTTAACAGGCTGATAACAAGTTCAATCGATTAATAATTGCATGAATAACTTGATATTATTTGTTTCAATCGATTGAAATTGTGAAATAATCTGTTGATTTTCTGATTCTTACTCACTGATATTGATGTGTTATTAGTTCAATCGATTAGATAAGCTTTTAATCGGTTTATTTCATTAACCTTGTAGCTCTGCATACTTTCTTCTATAAATCAATCGATTAAATCTTCGATTCAATCGATTGAATTCACTTATGGTACTCTGCATGCTTGTCTCTTACAATAACAATCGATTTAATTCTCGATTCAATCGGTTTATTTTACTTCTGAGTATCTGCGATTACAAAATCAATTGGTTTCATGGAATATCAATTGATTATTTTTTTTTAGGGCTAGTTGTATGTACTTTGTCTCTAAACAATTTCTGCAGAGTGGATTGAATGCATTTACAACAAGATAAACTTCAACTACTCTCTTAAATATCAAAGATATCCAATAAAAGTTGATTGACTCTGATTGGATATCAGATGTGAGGGTAATTAAAGTGTACAGTAGCAATTCTCTCTCCTCCTTTATCATCACTGCGCAGAAACAATAAAACAGTAAAGACAAAAATTTTTGAAGCTGAAAGGTTTGTGTATTCTTATTCCTGTAGTATTATTTCCTTCTTTGAATTTTCTCTTTTCTCGGTTCTACTCTGTTCTGCTCATCCAAAAAATCAAGTATGCTCAAGCGAACAAAGTCTGGTAGGAAGAAGTCCAGCAGAGGCGAGTCTTCTACTGCAAGGCGAGAACAAAATGTTGGAGGAAGGATTGAGACTTGGTTCAATGGGGACCAAGAGAAAATGGATTTGTTTATCCATGAATTGAGCAGGAAGCAAGTCAACATTCCAAAGATGTTAAAGTTTTCCTGGTTTGATGCTGAAGGATTCAGAGGCATTCGGAAGTTACTGCAACATCAAAAACTTCAGAAGTTTCTGGAGTTGAATGGTAAGATTTACCCTGACTTAATTAAAGTCTTTTTCACTAACTTGTCCTTTGAAGGTTCCACTCTAATAACTCAAGTCAAAGGAGTAGACATTGAGATAACACCTAATGTCTGGAAGGAGGTTGCTGGAATAAAGGATGTAGGTGTGAAAGTCACCAAAGGGTGTACTTCGGATGTTGAAGAATTTAATAAAGTTCAGTATTTCCGCTCTTGCCTGAAGAATAGGCATGATTCTGTAAGTTCATTCAACACTGGGAAGTTGAAACTGGAAGAAAGGATTCTCGCTTTCATCGTTTCCTGGCAGCTCACACCCAGGGGAAGCAATCATGCGGTGCTAAACGAAGGAGATTTAGTACTGATGTACTGCATTCACCACAGGATACGGGTGAACTGGGTCTTCGTCATCAAGGACCACATGATCAAAGCCAAGAGGCTAAGTGATTTCAGGTATCCTTATGCTATTCTGATTTCTAAGTTTTTAACACATTTTGGTGTTGATCTGGAAGGGGAACTTGTTGAAACTGTTCGACCAACAAATGAAATAAACAATTCTGTTCTTCACAAAATGGGGTTCATCAAAATTGATGGTGAATGGATTTCCAAAGAAGAAGCTGGAAAAAGTGAAGAAAGTGAAGAAGAAGAGCAAGAGGAAGGAATCAACACTGATATTCCTGGAACTTCTGCAGCACGTCCGTCTGATCCAATGGAAGAAGTGAACCCAATGGAGATGATTCCATACAATCCACCGCCTGACCGTGGCACGCCTCTATCTCAGTTCGAAAGAACAATGTTACATCAAATGAGCGAACTGCAATCAGACCAAAGGAGGCATATGGAGATGACTGCTGCTCTGAGGGCTCGGCAGCATTATTTGGATGAAAATTTCATTGCAAGGTTCCAGCATATTGATAATCAACTAGAAGACATTTACAACAGAATTGTGGAACTGCAATTCAACCAAGGCCCCGGGGACGAATGAAGATTTTCTATGTTTCTGCTATTCTATTTTCTTTTCCTTAGTTTTTAATGTTCTATTTTTTATTCGGGGTACCCACGTGGCCCCATTGGACTGTAACTAAAACAATCTATTTGATGCAGTCAAATAGGGGGAGAAGTATTTTGCTTAAAACTGTCACTACACACACACCACAAAATATATGTCTCTGGTCTGTTATTTTTGTTTTGCAGGTGCAGTGGTTATTTGTCTCCATCAAATAGGGGGAGATTGAAGCACTTGGTGGATTTGATGAAGACATAGATATAACTTAGGTTGTGGGTGTGTAAATGATTAGGTTTTTAAGTTTAAGCACTTAATCTCTTGATAGGCCATTATATTTTGTGATAAGCACCTTAAAATATTGCATATCATTGAAAATCATTTTTCTGCATGAAAAACTAACATCAAAGTATTAAAAGAACAAACTAAGTTTTTCAATCTGTTGAAAAGGATTTTCAATCTGTTAAAATCACTTAAAAGAATAAGTGGTCATACATAGTCGTATTTTCAATTGATTGATTCGCGGAATCAACAAAGTTAAAATAACTCAATGAATTTTTCAATATCAAAGTTTCGCATTTTCAATCTGTTGAAATGATTTTTAAATCTGTTGAAACAGAAAGACTATTTTTTCAGTCTAAGAGTTTTTCAGAAAATCAATCTGTTGAAATAATTTTTAATCTGTTAAAACAGAGAGGCTATTTTATTAACTAAGTGTTTGCAGGTTTTCAATCTGTTGAAATAATTTTCAATCGATTGAAACAGAGAACTGTCATTTTTCATAAAGCTGTTTCAATCCATTAAAAACTCGAATCAATCGATTGAATGGAGCTTTAAATGAAATCAATCGATTGAATTGATGTTTTAATCGATTGAAATATATTCTGATCGATCATAGTTTTATTCTGATCGATCATAACTCGGTCTGATCGATCATAGTTTCATTCTGATCGATCATAACTCGGTCTGATCGATCATACTTCAGTTCTAATCGATCAGAGTCTCTTCTAAACTATTTTTACTTCAATCTAATCGATCTTTTGACACTCTGAAACAGTTTTTGACAGTTGGAACATTCTAATTCTATGCTTTACTCTATATATACAGAATTGATCTATCTTTTGAATGACACACAAACAATACACTACTTGAGAAAACTTGTGAAATCAATCTGTGAAACTTTCATACGTGACTTTCTCTGCATTCAAGAATCTTTTTCATATCATAAGGTGTTGTGATCAGAATTGTGGTCAATCAAAGAGAGAAAGTGCTGTTAGAATTTGTTCTGGACAATTAGAACTTCAAGTCCAGGTTTTTTCTTTTCATACTCTTTTGTAAAAGTGTGATTGTGCAGGTTGGATTGTGATCTGCACTTGGTACGGTAACTGGGTTTGGTTACTGGGTGGTTTTCAAGATTCTGTCTTGTGGGTTTGCAAGATAGTTCTTGGGGTAGATTGGTGAGTATCTACTGGTTGTAAATTTTCACTTGGTATTAGTGAAACTTGACTGGTTTGTCAAGAACTGGATGTAGCTCTGGATTAGAGTGAACCAGTATAAATTTGTGTGTTAATATTCTTCTTTCATCTCTTTTATTTTCTGTCAATTAACTTGCTGTGTTTAAACCAAACTACCTTCGCAAAGATTGAATAAAGATAACTCATTCTTCCAAAAGAAAGTAAGTTTTGTTAAAAAGTTTTAAAGTTCAATTCACCCCCCCTCTTGAACTCAACCATTAATTCTTTCATGGAGAAGTTTGGAATGGAGGAGAAGAACCGAAGAATAGAGAAGAAATTAAGGAAGAAGTTTAGGAAGGAGACGAAGTCAAGGAAGAAGAAGTTTTGGATGGAGAAGAAGTTAAGGATAAAGAAGAAAGTATGAATGGGGAAGAAGTTTGGGATGGAGAAGAAGTTTGGAATGGAAAAGAATATACGAAGTATGGAGAAGAAGTTAAGGAAGGAGATGAACTTTCGGATGGGATGGGATATCATAGGAGATTATATAGTTAAGAATGGAGAAGAAACTTGGGATGCAGAATGAAGTTAAGGAAGCAGAAGAAGTTAAGGAGGATGGAGAAGAAGTTAGGGAAGGAGAAAAAGTTAAGAATGAAGAACAAGTTAGGGAAGGAGAAGAAGTTAAGGATGGAGAACAAGTTAGGGAAGGAGAAGAAGAAGTTAAGGATGGAGAAGTAGTTTGGGATGGGGAAGAAGTGAAGGAAGGAGAAGAAGTTAAGGAAGAAGAAGTTTTGGATGGAGAAGAAGTTAAGGGTAAAGAAGAAAGTATGGATGGGGAAGAAGTTTGTGATGGAGAAGAAGTTTGGGATGGAGAAGTTTGGAATGGAGGAGAAGAACCAAAGTATGGAGAAGAAATTAAGGAAGAAGTTTAGTTAAAAGACAAAGTCAAGGAAGAAGAAGTTTTGGATGGAGAAGAAGTTAAGGATTAAGAAGAAAGTATGGATGGGAAAGAAGTTTGGGATGGAGAAGAAGTTTGGAATGGAGAAGAAGTTAAGGAAGAAGAAGAAGTTAAGGAGGATGGAGAAGAAGTTAGGGAAGGAGAAAAAGTTAAGAATGAAGAACAAGTTAGGGAAGGAGAAGAAGTTAAGGATGGAGAACAAGTTAGGGAAGGAGAAGAAGAAGTTAAGGATGGAGAAGTAGTTTGGGATGGGGAAGAAGTGAAGGAAGGAGAAGAAGTTAAGGAAGAAGAAGAGAAGAAGAAGTTTTGGATGGAGAAGAAGTTAAGGGTAAAGAAGAAAGTATGGATGGGGAAGAAGTTTGTGATGGAGAAGAAGTTTGGGATGGAGGAGAAGTTTGGAATGGAGGAGAAGAACCGAAGTATGGAGAAGAAATTAAGGAAGAAGTTTAGGAAGGAGACGAAGTCAAGGAAGAAGAAGTTTTGGATGGAGAAGAAGTTAAGGATAAAGAAGAAAGTATGGATGGGGAAGAAGTTTGGGATGGAGAAGAAGTTTGGAATGGAGAAGAATCTACTAAGTATGGAGAAGAAGTTAAGGAAGGAGATGAACTTTCGGATGGGATGGGATAGCATAGGAGATTATATAGTTAAGGATGGAGAAGAAACTTGGGATGCAGAATGAAGTTAAGGAAGCAGAAGAAGTTAAGGAGGATTGAGAAGAAGTTAGGGAAGGAGAAAAAGTTAAGAATGAAGAACAAGTTAGGGAAGGAGAAGAAGCTAAGGATAGAGAAAAAGTTAGGGAAGGAGAAGAAGAAGTTAAGGAGGGAGAAGTAGTTTGGGATGGGAAAGAAGTGAAGGAAGGAGAAGAAGTTAAGGAAGAAGAAGAAGAAGAAGAAGTTTTGGATGGAGTAGAAGTTAAGGGTAAAGAAGAAAGTATGGATGGGGAAGAATTTTGGGATGGAGAAGAAGTTTGGGATGGAGTTGAAGTTTGGAATGGAAGAGAAGAACCGAAGTATGGAGAAGAAATTAAGGAAGAAGTTTAGGAAGAAGACGAAGTCAAGGAAGAAGAAGTTTTGGATGGAGAAGAAGTTAAGGATAAAGAAGAAAGTATGGATGGGAAAGAAGTTTGGGATGGAGAAGAAGTTTGGAATGGAGAAGAAGTTAAGGAAGAAGAAGAAGTTAAGGAGGATGGAGAAGAAGTTAGGGAAGGAGAAAAAATTAAGAATGAAGAAAAAGTTAGGGAAGGAGAAGAAGTTAAGTGTCGCCGCCTCCCCGAAAACGGGGGCGCGGTCGGAGCGACGCGATGGTTTTTCGACTCTCTTTGATTTCGCGTTTTTTTATTGGTGGTTACAACGCCTTTAGGTTGTCCGATAACCGGGCTAACCTAGGGGCGAGGTTTTCAAAAGTGTCCATGGGTTGTCCGATAACCGGGCTAACCCAAGGACTTATTTATTTTGGGTTCTATGGAGTCGCCACCGATATTTTTACCATAAACATCGGAAAAGGGGTTTTAAAAGGCGTTGGTTTTCGAAAACCAACTTTGGTCATTAGAACCAGAGTTGGGTAAGGGAGTTAGTTACGTGCAAAGGGAGTATTAGTCCCTTTGCGACGCCCCTTTCGGGTTCCCTATGATAGGCCGGCTATTTGCGAATAATTAAACTTGGAAAATTGCGCTTTTACCCTTTTATTATGCGGTATTTAAATATGTGACTACATTGCCCTAGCTTCTATTGCATAATTTAAATGACAGTAATTTCAAAGAATAGAGAATGAGGATATGCACCTCCAAAGCAAGCTTTATATTCAAAAAGAGGGTGCGTTTTGGCAACCCTTCACTCTACAACTCTCAGAAAACTCCGGAAATGCCTCGGAGGGATTCTAAAGAAGATTTAGGACACTCTGTATATGCCTAAAGACGCTCAGAAACTCCGGAAATGCCTCGGAGGGATTCTTAGAGAGAGAAATTCTAGAGAGAAGGGAGAGCTCTTGGTTTTTCTGTGTGGAAATGAGGGGGGGAGAGCCCTTATTTATAGTTTTTCGCGCTGTCAGGGTCCAGACCGCCGTTCTCGTCTGACAGGGTCGAGACCGCCGTCTCGTAATTCGAGACCACCGTCTCGCTCATGTCACGGGGTCGAGACCGCCGTCTGGAAAATCCAGACCGCCGTCTCGACTTGGCGAGAATCGAGACCGCCGTCTGGAAAACCCAGACCGTCGTCTCGTTTTTGCGAGTGTCGAGACCGCCGTCTGGAAAATCGAGACGGCGGTCTCGTCCTGGCGTTGAAACGAGACGACGGTCTGGTATTCCCAGACGGCGGTCTCGTCCCTTCAGGGCGAGAAACTTTATTTTTGGGCCAAAAAACCTTCCTATCTTGGTACGGGAGCCTAATAGTCTCTCCTAGTGGCTTGTTAGGCTTTGACCATCTTCAAATAGGGGATCTTCTGACTTTATTTGGAGGCCGGGCAAGATTTGGGGTCTACAGCTGCCCCCCTTTACCTGACTAGTCGACTGTTGGCTTGTTGTGCCAGACAGGTAGACAGGGAGGTAAAGGAGTTGACCCTCTCGCCCGGCTACCCTTCGGATGTCCCGTCTTGTGGCGGATGATCCTCTGGGGAGATGTTGTGGTCGTGTACCTCCGGAATACTACTCCTGACGTAGCCGATCCCTTTGGTTGACACGTGGTAAAACCTCCGGATACTACTCCTGACGTAGCCGATCCTTCGGTTGATGAGTATAAACCCCCCATCAGGCTGGTAGTTGCAGTCCGTTGTGTGGGACCGGATGGGTATGAACCCCACATCAGGGTGGTAATGGCGGCTTACTGCTCGGGTAGCTCATGCGCCTGCTCGACGCGCTTGCGTGTGCGAGTTGATAGGTATGAACCCCCTATCTGGCTGGTACAGTCCATTGCGTAGGACTGGTGGTAGTGGCGGCTTACTGATTCTGACCATGCGCCGATGTGAAACCTTGGGATGCTCCTTTGACGCGGTAGCTGACCCCTTGGCGGACGAGTATGAACCCCCGTCTGGTTATGTGCCTCTGGATGCCCCTTCTTGCGGTGGCTGACCCTTTGGCGATGGTGGCGGCTTACTGATTCTGATCATGCGCCGACTCTCTGGAGAGTGATTTCTGTGTTCGTGCACTTCCAGGATACTACTTCTGACGTAGCCGATCCCTTCGGTGGACACGTGGTAAAACCTCGGGATACTCCTTCTGACGGTAGCCGATCCTTCGGTTGATGGGTATAAACCCCCCATCAGGCTGGTAGTTCCAGTCCGTTGTGTGGGACTGGATGGGTATGAACCCCCCATCAGGCTGGTAAATGCAGTCCATTGTTGAGATGTGTTCTGTCTTTGTTTTTTGTCTTTTCTGGGAATTGTCGTCCGGTCTGCGCCGGGGATTTTGTTGGTGTTCTTCCAGCTTGTTGATTGTCGGGGATTCTTTGTTTTGATCTTTTGATAGTGGTCATCCGACTTTGCCTGGTTTGTCGGGGATTTTTGAAGAGTGCCTCTTAGGTAGGCGTAAATCCTCTAGGGATTTGTTAATCTTGGGGACGCCTCTTAAGTAGGCGGATATCCATTGAAAATTTGTTGATTTTGATGGTGCCTCTGGGCAGGCAGATACTCCATTGAGTTTCTGGTAATGACTCTGAGTAGGCAGATGCTTTATCGGATGTGAAGACTTTTGGCTGCATTTGTTTTGCCTCTGCCTAGGCCGATATTCCCTTATGGGGATGCTTGCTCTTGCTTGTCGAGTCTTGCCTATGCGTAGGCAAATGACATTCCGAGGATGAATTTGAAGTTTTGCCTTTGCGAGTAGGCTCACTCGGGGATGATCTTTCTCTTTTGGTGATCCACCGGGAATTGGTTGACTTCCGGGGTCCAATTTTGATTTCCCCTTTGAGGGAGTGGAGTTTTGACTTGTTGAATGTTGTTGTTATGAGATGGCTTTGCCGATACTCTTGTTGGGTTTTCTCGATTCCTTCTTTTTCGTTGATTTTCCCTTTTTCGAGGTGACCCACTTAGGGATAAAAGTTAGGATTGATTTCGCCTTTTTTCGCGATTTATCTCTTTTTTATCGCGATTTTGAAATTTGGCTTTTTTATGGGGATAATGCGTAAGCCTTTTTACTTTTTAGTCTCTTTTATACACGCAGGCTTTTTCTTGTTTTTGGGGATCCGCAGGGATAAAGTTTTCCTTGGTGATCCATCGTGGGATTGTCGACTTCCGGGGATCTCGAATTTTCTTTTCCGGGATGGAGTCCTCGACTCCTTTAATGCGAGCTGACCTTGTGAAGCTCTTTATTCAACTGGGGGGATGGAGATTTCTTATTCTTCCTTTTTGTAGATTTTGCTGGGGAGATCCACTTGGGATTCTTATTCGGCCTTCTCTGTCATGGCCTTTTTTGTCATCTGCTGGACATGAAGGGTTTTCTCTTCTTTTCTCTTCTTTCTTTTTGTTGAGCCCTTGATGGTTTGGACTCTTTTGACTGTTGATGATGATGGGCGCTTGAAGCCTCTACTCTCCATTGGGGAGTGTGGAGGAGGCTTTGGGTGAGTGTGCTCGATGACTCATGTGATGGCGGTGCTGAGCCATGGGGTAATTTTTGTGTTGCCTTCGGAGTAGGCAGGGATCCTCTTGGGGATGACTAAGCCTTTCCGTCGGCTTTTCTTTTATGATGTCTTGATGATTGTGCCCTCTTTTATTGGGTGATGATTAGAGCTTTGACTTCTGGAAGCTTCTGATGACGACTCACTCTTCTTTCTTGAGGGAGAGCACTGTGTGAAGACTTATTACTTTCTTGTGCCTTCTTTTTCTGGGTAGAAGGATGGTAGCTGGAGCTCTTGATATTGGAAGCTCTTATTTTCATGAGTTGCTTGATTGACAACTTGCTCCATTTTCTTGAAGGCTTTATTTTGGAGACTCGGTCTCAGTGATCCTGTTTTCAATCACAAATATGGAGCTAATCTCCTTATATGCATGAATGCTTTTCGTTTTTGTTTTTTATTGAAAGTGATTTTTTTATTTTTTTACCTTGACAAAGTCATTTTGTGTGACTACTTGTGTGTGGATGCTTTAAATGCAATCTATTCTTTTTTGGTTGATGCATCTGGAAAAGTGACTGGCATTCTTATGATTATGATGAAGGGCCCCTCTCTTTTATTCATTTTTTGGTTTAGCCCTATCTTTTGCCTAGACCGCCCTTTTGGGGTTTTCGGTCTAGCGGGTTGCCTTAATTTTTGCCTAGGATATCTTAGCGGGCTTTTCCTTTTTTATGAATGCCCTAACTTTTGCCTAGACCGCCCTTTGCGGGTTTTCGATCTAGCGAGCTACCCTAACTTTTGCCTAAGAATCTCCTAGTAGGCATTATTCTTTTTATTGTCATTTTTTCTTTCTCTTCTTTTTTGAGAGATAGGAGCCTATCATATGCATGCAATGTCTGTGATATGCATCCTATAATACTATTTCAGTTAATTTTTCAAAAGGATTAACCAATGTGCTTTTACTTCTGATGAGCTTCTGACGTTATGTGCTTTCGTCGACAGGGATAGGTTGTACCAATTTTGCCGCCTCGATTTCATGACCGAAGAATGATTGGTTTTTCTCTTTTCCTTCTTTTTTCTTGTAGAGCACTCTTTGCCATGTAGTGTCCCTCTTTCTTCACTCTAGGGATTTCAATCCTCTTGTTGACTATACGCCTCCATATTCCCAAATTAATTATTAGAATTTTGGTGTGAGGGTCAAGAGAAAAGAAGTAAAAAGGTAAATTCAATGGCTTGTGTTTTAGCATGTTATTTTTGTTAGAAAAAGGTTTTTGTAAGAATGGTTGGCTAGGGTTAGGCTTAGGTGTTTAAGCTTTTGTCTAAGCATACATTTTCCCCTTTTGCGCCTTAGTTTTATTACTTTTTATGGCTAGTTGATTTCCCTAGATCGCCCTTCGGGTTTTCGAACTAGGATATTGTGTCTTGGCCCTATCTTTTGTCTAGGTTCCTTCTTTTGTATATTTTTGGGGAATCCTAGCGGACCTTATTTTGTAACCCTAACTTTTGCCTAGGCTACCCTTTATTTTTGTTCGGGTGTCCTACCGGGTTGACCCTATCTTTTGCGTAGCCCCCTTGGTGGGTTTCCTACCGGGTATTTTGCCCTTTCTGTTTTTGTTTTTTGGCTTCTATGGGCTATCTTTTTTTGTATTTATTTTTTGGTTCACAATATTGGAGAAACATGACTTTCTTTATGGTGAGGTAAAGTCTTATTTGGGTGCTTCTAATCAACTAGCTTTATTCTTCTTCTTTTTTTTTTTTTTTCGTTTACTTAGACAAGGTTATTGTGAGGTCTAGTCGGAAATAGCGAGAAGAGAAGCAAATTGTAAGAAGTATTCTTTATTAATTAATAAGGGAATATGTGCCCTAAAATGCCCGGGGGTCGGGCTAGCCCCGGGGGATAATCTCTAACAATCATGGGGTTTACATCCCTTAAATGAAGAAAAAGATTTCCTAATGACTAAGGTGGCTTTTGACGCTTGCACCCCTTCACTTCGGAAAATTTGCTTGAGTGTGTGGAGGGGAGACTTCCCTTTTCTTTTTTCGCACGGCCCTTAGTAGGGTCATATCCTAGGCCATGTTTGAAAGGATTGTCTTTGAATTCTGGGGGTTCCCTCATGCCTTGGGAATCTGCCCCCAGTCCTTGGCCAGGATGGTAACCATGCTTCAACATCATGTGGGCTACCTTTGTATTTCTGGGAAGTCGCTTTTATGTTGGCAATTTCGAGCGCTTGAAAAGATGTTTCAAGGGCCTCTTCAGCCGCATCCACATGAGGCTGGGTGGATGGTCCACTGATCAAGATGTCGTTTTCTGCTTGGACCGTGATCAATTTTTCTTCCACTATGAACTTGACTTTCCGGTGGAGCGTTGAAGCTACTGCCTTAGCGTCATGAATCCAAAGCCTACTTAGTTTCCTCTTTGGACTCCTTATTTTCTTTTTCTTCGGTCTTATTATTTTTCTTTTATTTGTAGGAGCGTTGTCTTATAGCTCTTGGGGGTGTAGATTTTTTCACTTCTAGTCATGCCTCTGATGCCAGCTATATTTGTGATATCCTTTTTTATTGGTGAAGACTTTCCGTATCTCCACGGTGCAGTTTATTCGATTTGAGGTGTGAACAAAATGTAATGGCATCCTTGCCCCCTCTTCCTTATTAACTCGGATACCCAATGGTTGAGGCTTATTATCCTCCTTAGGCGGATCAACCATTGGGGAGAACTTGATGACGAAAGGCTTACTCTCCATCTTACTTTGATTTGTGGAAAACACATCGACTAATCCTTTCTTTTTATTATCTTTTTATTAAAGTGAGAATGAATGCAATTTATGGATGCAATTCATGAATGTAGTAGACGGTTGAGACAAACAATTTTATTTGTTTCATCCAGACAGTGTACATTCCTCAATGCAATGTTTTGAAGTACATATTTTTTGAATGAAAAGCGGAGAAGCCTAAATGAACCCATAGGCAGGTTAGAATTTTCCTTTATTTTCATTTTGACTTCCCGTGCATGGCTTGCGAATGCCTTATCCTCTTCACATGGTATTGAGGAATGTCCACTTTCTTCAACCGCCTACTTCTAGATGATGTTATGAGGATGAAGTTTTGGTGGATGCATGTATGCAAGTGTTTGTTTTTTCCTAAACATTATCATGTTTTATTTTCTAACATGATGTATGATAGTGTTTGGGATTTTGTGTGTTTTTTTTTGTATGCGGATGAGGGCATGAAGAATACCAGCCGCTTTCTAGAATGCAAAAAGATTTTTATTGTTAAAAATGAATGATTTATGAGATGGATATTCCTTAAGACAATGGCTTAAATATCCTCCTTAAAGCTTATGCGGGTATCCTACCCACCTTGGTGTAATGGTTCCTTCCCCATCACATATTTGACAAGTATAATGGCAATCACCATCTCACCTTAGTACACTCATTCCTTCCTTGTCGCGAAGGTCACCAATGTGCTCGGGGCCTCTTTCGCCATTGTCTTAGGGATATCTAGTGCTCCCTAGAATGAATGTATTTATGCATGCACCAGTACAAAAGGGCAGCAGATGTTCAAAGTGGCATAACTTTTGACTGGGTTGTCCGATTTGGACGCACAGCATGTCAAAACGAAGAGAAAAGAGTGAAGAACCAAGTTGTAGATAGCCGAAGGCGATTTGGCCCAGAAATTTTCCCAAAAAACGTCTCTAAGACCCATTTTTGAGGGATTTATTAAAACGATGCGTATGCATACTTTCCTTATGCATTTATTTTTCTCTCTTGGTTTTTCCACTTATGATGTAATATGAATGATACGACTTTGTCAAAATTATTTTATTAAATGTTTTATTGTTATTATTTTTTGGATTTTTATTTTGATTTTTATTGCTTTTTATTTTATAGCCTTTTATCTCTTCTGTCGGAACTGCGTGGCTACTTAGCTTACAAAGAACCCGAAACCAGGCTAGCTAAAAGGCAGACTGTCCGAGATAAAATGTGGCTTTATGCGAAAGAATATTTATCGTCCCTTATCTCTTTTGTCGGAACTGCGTGGCTACTTAGCTTACAAAGAACCTGAAACCAGGCTAGCTGAAAGGCAGACTGTCCGAGATAAGGGCGTTTATTTGTGAAAATATTTTGGTTGGTGATTTTGTTCTGTTGTTTGTTTATGCTATGCAACATACAAATGCAACAATCATATGCACACACAATTCGATCATCCCCGAACAGGCGAGATTCCGTTTTTATCACGAGGTAGGGTTCTCCTGCAGAAAAGTGTATTGGTTAGGGTAGGTTCTAACTGTTCTCACCAGGCTAAGGCCCCCAAGGTGCCCCCATTATAGGGTCCCCACTCTCTAGCCGTCCGACCATGCTCAACACTAAGGCCAGAGTCGGTCTTGTTGCCAAAAGAGGAAGGTTATCACCTTGAGTGGTGGTTTCCGATCACACTGGCGGGCACAAGGCCCTAACTGCAGCGAACCGTACCTGCCACCCACTCCCTATGGTTATCTCACTTGCCCCCGGGTATAGGAGGAACTGTAGTGTGCAAGGGACTTGTGTGCAGTTTATATCTCAATCAATTTGCGTAAGTATAAACAAACAACAGTTTATTGAAAGCCAGATAATAAAGCATGTTACAAGGTAGGGTAAAAGCGCTATTTTCTTGTTTTAATTATTTTTAAGCCAGCCCATCACTAAATGGGATCAACTCTCTAGGCTTCCCCAGTGGAGTCGCCATCTGTCGCCGCCTCCCCGAAGAGGGGGCGCGGTCGGAGCGACGCGATGGTTTTTTCGACCCTCTTTGATTTTCGCGTTTTTTATTGGTGGTTACAACGTCTTCAGGCTGTCCGATAACCGGGCTAATCTGGAGACGAGGTTTTCGAAAAGTGTCCTTGAGTTGTCCGACAACCGGGCTAACCCAAGGACTTATTTATTTTGGGTTCTATGGAGTCGCCACCGATATTTTTACCATAAACATCGGAAAAGGGGTTTTGAAAAGGCGTTGGTTTTCGAAAACCAACTTTGGTCATTAGAACCAGAGTTGGGTAAGGGAGTTAGTTACGTGTAAAGGGAGTATTAGTCCCTTTACGACGCCCCTTTCGGGTTCCCTATGATAGGCCAGCTATTTGCGAATAATTAAACTTGGAAAATTGCGCTTTTACCCTTTTATTATGCGGTATTTAAATATGTGACTACATTGCCCTAGCTTCTATTGCATAATTTAAATGGCAGTAATTTCAAAGAATAGAGAATGAGGATATGCACCTCCAAAGCAAGCTTTATATTCAAAAAGAGGGTGCGTTTTGGCAACCCTTCACTCTACAACTCTCAGAAAACTCCGGAAATGCCTCGGAGGGATTCTAAAGAAGATTTAGGACACTCTGTATATGCCTAAAGACGCTCAGAAACTCCGGAAATGCCTCGGAGGGATTCTTAGAGAGAGAAATTCTAGAGAGAAGGGAGAGCTCTTGGTTTTTCTGTGTGGAAATGAGGGGGGGAGAGCCCTTATTTATAGTTTTTCGCGCTGTCAGGGTCCTGACCGCCGTTCTCGTCTGACAGGGTCGAGACCGCCGTCTCGTAATTCGAGACCGCCGTCTCGCTCATGTCACGGGGTCGAGACCGCCGTCTGGAAAATCCAGACCGCCGTCTCGACTTGGCGAGAATCGAGACCGCCGTCTGGAAAACCCAGACCGCCGTCTCGTTTTTGCGAGTGTCGAGACCGCCGTCTGGAAAATTGAGACGGTGGTCTCGTCCTGGCGTTGAAACGAGACGGCGGTCTCGTCCATTCAGGGCGAGAAACTTTATTTTTGGGCCAAAAAACCTTCCTATCTTGGTACGGGAGCCTAATAGTCTCTCCTAGTGGCTTGTTAGGCTTTGGCCGTCTTCAAATAGGAGATCTTCTGACTTTATTTGGAGGCCGGGCAAGATTTGGGGTCTACAATGTTGAAGGATGAATCTCAGATGATGAGGGTAGACAAGAATTTCTCACCTTCTGGAAGGAAAGGGGTATCAGCACTCCAAAATATATTATTGGTGATCAATTCACCAATAGGGGATTTAATTTTCCAAATCTTCTTGAAATTCAAGGTGTCCTCCCATTCATCCAAATGCAAGGTACTTACTACCCTGATCTAGTTAGGGTATTTTATTCTCGTTTTAAATTTAGAGATCATGTAGCTACTTCTCGAGTCAAGGGTGTGACTATCATCCTTGATGACGATATATGGGAAAATGTTGCCCATTTTAATGTAAGAGAAGATGCTATCAATATTTTTGCGGAGTTAGAACATTTTGATAGAATTATGGCTTACCGCTCTTTTCTCCTCAACCCCTCCATGGAAATTGGGCGACTTCTATTGGCCGGCCCATTAAAGAAGGAGGAACGCTTGCTACTGCATCTCATTGTTTGGATTTTATGTCCCCGGGCAACCAACCATGCCCAATACTCATCTATTAATCTTCGCATTATTCATGCCATCATGAATAATGAGGCAATTGACTGGGGTAGTCTGGTCACCATGACCATGCCTAAAGCCAAGCGTCATCCTACTTTCAAAATTCCATATGCTCTTCTTATTTCTCATATTTTAGAATACAAAGGAGTGAATGTTGAAGGAGAGCAAACGGTCAGGACGATAAATTCAAATAGAATGCTTGACAGCACACTAACTCTGTTACAAATGGTGCGTGCCAATGGAATTTACGTGCACAAAGATGATGCTCCCAACATGGCTGAAAATACTGAAGATTCTGATGAAGAGATGCCTGCTGCTGCTGAATTTCCTCCTGAAAATATTCATAATGTTGGGGCATCATCTGTCCTTCCTACATCCCGCCATTCAATGGAAGATATTCTCTTTGATATGAATCAAAGAATGCAATAATTTTTCACTATCTCTCAAGAACGGCATCAGGAAATCATTCGTCGTATCTCAGATGTAGATGATAGGGTTTGTAACTTAGAGGATAGATTTGATGCCACATTTAACAGTGATGGGAGTGAAGAGTTTTAATCTCTTCCTCATATCTTTTTTATTGTAATTACTTTAATTTATGGAATAAAATTGATATTTTTGCTTTGTTTGAGGGGGAGCTAATTTTTATATCTTACGCACTTATTGAGGGGGAGCTTTCATTTTTTTATCATAATCAAAATAGGGGGAGAAATTATTTAAAGCCTCTTATGTTTATTAAATTTAAATGTTATCTGGTATGTTTAATGTTTTTGTTAGTTGTGACAGATAAAACAGGTTATTACAAAGGGCTTTAAAGGAAGTTTTGATCATCATAAAAAAGGGGGAGATTGTTGAAACATACAATTCTTTACCTTATCTTTTCATTTGTAATCTGTTTGTATAACTGTGATTATAGTGACAATGTTAATCCTCTATTTGAGTGATTAGCAACTGGACGTAGGGTCTTTTGATCCGAACCAGTATAAATCGACTGTGTAATCTTCTATCCCTTCTCTATTTACTATACACAACATTTTATTCAGGTGAAATTTGGGGAAAATTTTAAAACCCTAATTTTTGTTTAAGAAACCAATCCCCCCCCCCTCTTGGTTTTTGTCCGTAAACGCAAACATTCTGTTGCGCGATTCTAACAAGATTAACATATAGTCAGTTAGAATTCAAAGACATAATGAATTATCCAAGCAAGATTATTGGTATGAATGTATGATGAGTTGATTGAATTGGATGAAGTCAGAAAAAATGCTTTGGAGCAAATATTGCACTAGAAAAAGCAAATTGCTAAATCTTATAATAAAAGAGTTAAATTGGAAAGTTATAAAGAGGGATATTTAATTTGGAAAGTAATATTGCCTATGGATCGAAAGTCTAAACATTATGGGAAATAATCATCCAATTAGGAAGGTCGTTTTGAAATTGTAAAAGTATTGTATAATAATGCTTATTTTATAACCAGTTGTTATAATGGTCATACAAAATTCTCAATCAATGGCAAATACTTAAAGTCATTCAAAACCCATCAGGTATAAGAAAATACTAATCAAATTGAAATAGTAGATCAATGTGGATATATAAGGATAATTAAGATACAATATAAATCCAATAGCTATGTTCTAATCTAAGTTTTTTCGAATTTAGCGAGCACAACCACCCATGCATTTGATATCGAAGCTTTCTGATGTTTGATATCTGCTAGCTTGATCATGACATTGTGAAGACTAATTACAAGATCCTTAGAGGTGGCTAGCAGGCTAGAGGGTTCTACTTCAATAGTGAATTTGGAGTGGGAAAGTTCGAGAATCCTCGCTTCAGAAGCTTCAATTCGACATTGAAAATCGAGCAATTTTTGTTTAAGTGTTGCACACTTATCTTGTTCTTCGTTTAGCAAAGTGACAGTTTTGGATTGATTGTTTCTTAGTCCTTTGAATTTGGATTTGTTGGAGTTCAATAATTCAACCTTTGTAGCACAGGAAAGCACAATCTCATCATTTTTTAAATCTAGAGCTAGACGTCTTTTCCTCAAAGCTTGACTTTCATTAAATAGATTGGTAACGGTGGAAACTTTTTCGTCGAAATCTTGAGGAAATTACTAGAGTGAGATTGCTTCAATCTTATGCAGGATCTCTTGAAGCTCTTATTTTTTATGTGGCATCTCGATGATGGTTTTGAGAGATGAAGAATAGATGCAAGATCTGAATTCTTTCACTAAATCCATCAAATCAGAGCTAAGGGAAGGAACAGACGAAGAGCTTGTTGTAGCCTCAAATATCTCTCCCTGTGTTGTCATTTGATCTAAGATGCTAAATGGATCTTTTCAATTTTGCCCATGAAGATATTTTGGTTTTCTATATAAAATTCGGATGAATGACCCATCAAAGGAAGATAAACAGTATGGGGAGTAGGTTCGGTCATGGATGGAGTTGCAACAATTTGTTCAAGAGATTCTGTAGTAGCATAAATGGGAATTATTAAATTGGAAGACATTTTATTATGCTAGAAAATAGACATTAAAGAAAGGAGGAAATTGAGTGGATACTTGGAACAATTGGCTCATATTGGATCTCGATAGGAGTGGATTGGCTTTCTATGGGAGTAGGGGTGTTATGTACAAAAGGTGTTTCCTATTTTACATCAAGTAATCACGTTAGAACATAGAAATTTGAAAGTTGATTTAAAAGAAAACATAGAATATCAAAATGGCATATGTTAGAGCGGGAAAGATAGAGAAGGTCATAAATATCAATCTTTCTCCACTAGTTCTTGAAACTGGCTTCAACCTTGTCAAGCCATTTAATATAGGAGGGTTTCTTTAAGGGTGGTCCGAAGCAATATATTTTGGATTTTTTGGGAAAGAAAATTTACTTTGTATTTTTCAAACTCTTGTTGAATAATGTAATTATCGTTGTTAGATGTAAGCAAATCTTGAGGGTGTTCAGAGTTTTGGATCAATGGTCCTCAAAAGCAAGTGAAACATAATCGATGGTCCTCAAAAGCAAATCTTGAGGGTGTCAAATTATACGAAAACTTGCTCTGAAAAACGTTATGAACACTGAATAAACATTTTCAATAGAGTTCTTTACAATTTGGATCGCCATCTTTATTGATTTCTTCTATCAATTTGTGTTTTATCCTTGGTAATGGGTTAGATTTATTTTTTTGTTATTTACTTTTCTTACACATTTACTTACGAACGATCTTTGATTGAAATCTACTGTGTACTAAATTTTGAATAAATTTAAGAACATGTCGCCATCGTCCTCCCCGCGCCGATATGTGCGAGCGGTCATGACGCGATGGTTTGTGACTCACATTTTCTAAAAATATTGTGGTCATCACCTTTAGGATGCTCGTTAACCGAACTATCCTTAAAAGCGAGGTTTTCGCAAAAAGGGTTTTATGGAGTCGTCACCAATATTTTAACCACAAACATTGGAAAAGGATAAAAAAAAAGAAGGCATTGGTTTAGAAAAATCAACTTTGGCCATTATAACCAGAGTTGGGTAAGGGAGTTAGTTAGGTGTGGGGAAGGTGTTAGCACCCTACAACGCCCCTTTCGGGTTCCATATGATGGATTAATTTTAAAACAAAGATACATAAATTATGCTTTTACTCTATTTATTCATCTACTTGCAGTATTTATTTAAATATCTACGTGGCCCTAATTTCTAATGCATACAAAGGAAAGCATTAAAAGAGAAGGAATTGAAAAGAACCTCCGAATCGAGCTTTTATAAATCTTCAAACTTGAGGACATTTTTTGGCAGTCCCCTCGCTCTACAAGAACGCTCCTCCCTCGAATAAATAAAATTATTAAACTCCCGAGAGCTGGATGTCTCAAAAGGAGACTTCCTTAACCGATTTTGCCCAAACGGACTATCGGAAAGACTACTTGGACCTCTGGAACAGTGCAAAAATTCCCAGAAGTGTCTCAAAATATGAGAGAGTGTGAAAAGGTGTGTGGAAATGGGAGAAATGAATTATATTTATAGGCTCGCTCACCCAGGAGGTCGGGACGGTTGCCCCCAGATTTTGTCAATAGGGACGATCGTCTGGGAATTTGGGACAGTCGTCCCAAGCTACCAAAGAGGGTGGGACGACCATCTGGAATTTGGGACGACCGTCTAGAATTTGGGACGGCTGTCCCAGATCACTAAGGAAGGTGGGACGACCGTCCCAAATTTAGGATGGTCGTCTCGAGCAAGCCAAACAGGTGGGACGCCCGTCTGGAATTTGAGACGATCGTCCCGACTCCTTTGACAAAATTTCTAATTTTTATTTTCCAAGAAAACCCTCCTTTTCTTAAATGGAACCTAGTTAACACTACTAGGGGCCTTATGAAACCTTGTCCATCTTCAAAATGGAGGATTTCTTAACTTGTTGAATGACCGGGCAAGGTTTGGGGTCTATAGCTGCCCCCCTTCACTCGACTAACAGGCAATTGGCGAATGTGCCATAAGACCGGTTGACGGGTGAAGAAGTTAACCCTCTTGCCAGGTCGTCCTTCGGATGCTCCTTTGGCGCAATAACTGACTCTCCAAACGATGAATGTGAATGTCTTCTAGCCTTCGAGGTTGACCACAAGGTGTTCCCTTCGACCCTGTGGTGATGAGTATGAACCCCATCTAGTTTGAGTCCCCTTTTTGTAAGACTCGTCTTCAGGATACTCTTTTGGTGTAGTAGTTGATCCTTCTTAGGATGCTCCTTTGGTGCGGTAGCTGATCCTGTGGTTGATGAGTAAAAACCCCCATTTGGTCTGAGTCCTCTTTTGCAGGACTCGTTCTCAAGATGCTCCTTTGGTGCGGTAGCTAATCCTGGGGTTGATGAGTACAGACTCCCATCTGGTTTGAGTCCCCTTTTGTAGGACTCGTTCTCAGGATGCTCCGTTGATGCGGTGGCCAACCCTGTGATTGATGAGTATGAACCCCCATCTGGTTTTAAGTCTCAGGATGCTCCGTCAATGCGGTAGCCGACCCTGTGTTTGATGAGTACGAACCTGTCGTCGTCGTTCCCTCTCTCTCCAAAAAAAGATGCCTCGGGGCATTTCTAGGAGTCTTTGAGAGGGAAGCGAACTGTCTCGATATGATGACTAGACTCGCATTTTTATAAAAGTAAATTGATCATCACTTTCAGGATGTCTGATAACCGAACTATCCCTAAAAGCGAGGTTTTCACAAAAAGGGTTCTAAGGAGTCGTCACCGATGTTTTTACCATAAACATCGAAAAAGGAAAGAAAAAGAAGGCATTGGTTTCTAAGAAAACTAACTTTAGGCATTACAACCAGAGTTGGGTAAGGGAGTTAGTTACGTGTGGGAAAGGTGTTAGCACCCCACAACGCCCCTTTTGGGTTCCATATGATAGATTAATTCAAAAAATAAAGATCCTAGAGATTATGCTTTTACCCTATTTATTCATTGCGGTATTTAAATAAGCATCTACATGACTCTAATATCTAATGCACACAATGGAAAGTAGTAAATGAAAGTGATAAGAGAGGGAATAAAGAAAAGAACCTCCGAAGCGAGCCTTTATAAAATCTTGAAATTGAGGATGCCTTTTGGCAATCCCCTCGCTCTACAAAGACGCTCCTCCCTCGACCAAAAATAAGAAAACTCAACTCTCGAGTGTCTAAAAGATCACTCAGACTCTGGAATAATGCTCAAAGTCACCTAGAAGTCTTAGAATACCTTCTAGGTTGAGAGGAAAGTGGGTGAGTGTGTGGAAAGGAGGGAAATGAGTCCTATTTATACAGAAACACGCCAGGAAGATTGGACGACTGTCTAGTCCATATGGACGGTCGTCCATGGCTCAAAATGGGCATGGACGACTGTCTGGTCAACATGGACGGCCGTCCATGGCTTAAAATAAGCATGGACGATCGTATGGTTAGCATGGACGACCATCCATGGCTTTAAAGTAAGCATGGACGACCGTCTGGTCAGCCTAGACGTTCGTCCATTGCCTTCTGGCAACATCTCTAATTTTTTATTTTCTAAAAACCCTCATTTTCTTAAATGGAGCCTAGAAAATGCTCTTCGGGGCTTAATGAAGCCTTATCCATCTTCGAAATGGAGGATTTATGAGAGCTATTGTTTGACCGAGCAAGATTTGGGGTCAATAGCTACCCCCCCTTCACCTGCCAGACTAGCTGCTGGTGAATGCACTGTGAGACCGAATGGTGGGTGAAGAAGTTAACCCTCTTGCTGGGTTGTCCTTCGGATGCTTCCTTGGTGCGGTAGCTGACCCTCCAGATAATGAATATGAACCTCTAGGATGCTCCTTCGATGCAGTAGCTGACCCCTTGGTTGATGAGTATGAACCCTCATCAGATTTGGTGGCCTTGGGATACTCCTTTGATGCAGTAGCTGACAAATGGGAAACCTCAAGATGCTCCTTTGATGCGGTAGCTGACCCCTTGGTTGATGAGAACGAACCCTCATCGGGTTTGATGCCTCAAGTTGCTCATTTGATGCAATAGCTGACCCTTCGGCTGATGAATGGGAAACCCTAGGATGCTTGTTTGAAGCGGTAGCTGACCCCGTGGTTGATGAGTGCAAACCCTCATCAGGTTTGGTGCCTCAGGATGCTCCTTTGATGCAGTAGCTGACCCTTCGGCTGACGAGTACAGAGTTTCTGTCTTCTGGATGCCCCTTTTGTTGCATAGCTGACCCTTCGGATGATGAGTGTATATAGACTTTTGTCTTTAGGATGCTCCCATGTTACGGAAGCTGACCCTTCAAACGGTAAAGGTAGATTGTGTCTTCAGGATACTCTTTTGTTGCAGAGATGATCTTTTGGACGATGGATATGAATATATTGTCTTCAGGATGCTCCTTTGCTACGGAGTTGATCCTTCAAACAATGAATGTAGTTTGATGGGTATGAACCCCCCATTGGGTTTGATTCTTCTTTGTAAGGCTCTACCTTAGGATGCTCCTTTGACAAGATAGTTGAACCTTCGGTTAATGAGTATGGAACTCTGTCTTCCGGATGCCCCTATTGTTGTGGTGGCTGACTCTTCAGACAAAGAATGTGGTGGCGGCTTACTGATCTTGATCATGCGCCGTCTTCATAGGGAGTGGTCTTTGTTTGAAAATTGTTTTTGTCTTTTCTGAGTATTCATCCAATGTGCCGGGGATTCTTCTTTTTGGCTTTTACAATAGTCATCCAGCTTCTTGATTGCTGGATATTCTTTGATCCTTTGGTTTTTTCCAAGCCATCCCGGCTTCATTGGTTGTCGGGGATTCTTGATAAATGCCTCTTAGGTAGGCAGGAATCCATTAGGGATTTGTTAATTCTGATAATGCCTCTGAGTAGGCCGATGCTTCAGAAATGAAGGCTTTGGTTACACTGTTTTACCTCTGAACAGGCTTATGTTCCCTTTGGGGATGCTGGTTGTTTGCTCGTCAGGTCTTGCCTATGCATAGGCAAGCGACTCTCTAGGGATAGAAGTCTGGAGATTGCCTTTGCAGTAGGCTCACTGGGGGATATATCCTCTCTTTTTAGTGATCCACCAGGGAATTGGTTGACTTCTTGGAGATCTAATTTTGGTTTCCCTCTTGGGGGATGCAATCTTGGCACCTTGATTGACGTTGGTGTGAGCTGGTTTTGCAAAACTCTTATTCCGCTGAGGGAATGAAATTTTTGTTTCCTTGTTTTGGTTGCTTTATTCTCCCTAATGTGATCCACTTGGGGATTTCATCAGTTACCTAAAAGTTTGGATTTTTATTTAATCTTTCCTTTTTCCGCAATTTATCTCTTTTTTTCGCGATTTGAAATGTGGCTTCTTTGTGGGGATAATGCGTGTGTCTTTTTACTTTTTAGTTTCTTTTATGCACACAAGCTTTTAATTCTCTTTTTTTGGGGATCCACAGGGGATGAAGTTTTTTGCTCTTTTTTGTGGCCCTCTTGGGGAATGGAGTCTTGGCTCCTTGATTGATGATGATGATGATGATGAGAGCTGGCTTTGTAAAGCTCTTATTTTGCTGGGAGGAATGGGATTTTTGATCCCTTGATTTGCTCTACATTTCTTCTTTTTTGTATGACCCACTTGAGGAGTTATTTGGACTTCCATTGCCATGACCCTTTTTCTCTTTTTTGTATCTGCTGAGGATGAAGGTTTTTCTTTTCTTTTCTTCTTTTTTCTTTTTCTTGAGCCCTTGGTGATACGGAGATTTGACTTGTTGATTTTGATGATGGTCTTTTGAGGAACCTTTATTCTTTGTCAAGGAATGTGGCAGAGATTTGAATGAGTATGCTTGCTGACTCATGTGGCGGTGATGCTGAGCCTTGGGGTAATATATTTTTTTGTTTGCCTCTAGAGTAGGCAAGGATCCTCTTGGGGATGACTAAGCCTTTCTGTCGACTTTTTCTTTGTTGATGTGCCTTCTCTTTCTTGGATGGATGGCTGGTGGCTTGGAGCTTTGGGGCTCTGGAAGCTCTTATTTTGCTTGAGTCACTTTATTGGTGGCAACTTGCTCTGCTTTCTTGAGGGAGAGCATTATTTAGAGACTTGTTTTGGGTGCTTCCTATTTTCAAACACAAATATGGAGCCTAGTCTCCTTATATACATGATTGTCGTTTTTGCTATTTATTTGTAAAGATTTTTATTTTATTTATTATTTTTTTATTTTGACAAAGTCGTATTGTGCAACTACTTGTGTGGATACCCTACATGCAATCTATTCTTTTATTTGATGCATCTAGAAAAGTGACAAGCATTCTCCTGCTAAACTTTCATGATTATGCTGATGGATTCCTGTTTTATTCATTTTTTTAGCCCTGGTTTTTGCCTAGACTACCTTTTAGGGTTTTCGATCTAGCAGACTACCTTAATTTTTGCCTAGGAGATCTTAGCGGGCTTTTTCCTATTTTATAAGTACCTTATCTTTTGCCTAGACTGTCCTTTGCGGGTTTTCAATCTAGCAGGCTGCCCTAAGTTTTGCCTAAGAATCTCCTAGAAGGCATTTTTCATTTTATCATCATTTTTTTTAATGCTTCCTTATTCATGATGCATGATTTGTTCTTAACAAAATGACTCTATGCATATTTATGATTTATCAATACGGAGACAATTTCATAAATTGGTCAAGCGAATTGAAATGAAAGAGAATTTTATTGATATACATGATCAAAAGGTTTATTTCTTCTTCTTTATTTTTACAGAAGGATTACAAAGGAATTTAGAAGAATGGTTGGCCCAGGTTGGCTACACTGTGTGGGCTACAACAATCATGTCTATGACGTCTGCCCCCCTAGTTTTCCTAGTTTTTTCAGTTGAGATGCTCGAGCTCGAAGTGAAGACTATACAAGGCTGCTGGCTACTAGAAGGATGTTACCTTAGCCGCCTTTTGGTTTTCGACTAAGATAACCATTGCTCTTAGGAGATTTTTTTCTTTATTTTCTTTCTTCTCTTCTTCTCCTTTTTTTTTTTCTTTTTTTTTTGAAGCCTCTAGCTTTTGCCTAAGGCATACCCTAGTGAGGCGTGTGAACCTTAACTTTTGCCCAGGATGGCCTTTGTGAGTTTTCATCCTGGCGGGTCGTCAGAAATGCCTTCAAGCATAATACTTCTTCACCGCATTGAAATTGTTTGGGTGTCGAAGTTCTTTTCTATCCATGTCGGTGAGGATAAGACCTCCTCCCGAGAAAGCTCGCTTAACCATAAAGGGTCATTCACAATTTGCCACCCATTTTCCTATTTTGTCTCTTTGGGCCGAACACAATTTATTTACCATTAAATCCCCCTCGTGGTAAATATGGGGGTTGACCTTTTTGTTGTAAGCCTTTTTTATCTTCCTCTGATAGGCTTGTCCATGACATATGGCGTTCTACCATTTTTCTTCGATTAAGTTCAACTGGTCATATCGATTTTGGACCCATTCAGCTTCTGTCAGTTTTGCTTCCATGATAACACGCAGGGAAGGTATCTCGACCTCTTTTGGAAGTATGACCTCCATGCCCTATACAAGGGAGAATGCAGTAGCTCCCCTGGAGGTCCATACAGAAGTTTCATAACCATGAAGGGCAAAGGACGATATTTCATGCCAATCTTTACAAGTTTTGACCATCTTTGGATGATCTTCTTGATGTTCTAATTGGTTGCCCCTACTGCACCATTTATTTTAGGTCGGTAGGGAGAGGAGTTATGATGTTGGATCTGATGTCTTGGCATGCCATGGTTGGACCATGCGCATATGTTCATATACTCCCTTAATAGTTGTACCAAACCATCCCTGACGTTATCATCGATTTAAGTACCAATACTTATTTCCTTTTTTCTCATTTCCTTGCCCCCAAATCGATGGCCTCGGTTTCTTCTTAATAGGGTTGTATAGATCGAGCTTTTCTTTTTTAGCAGCCTATGCATGTCCAGGGAGACAGTCCCCTTCTCACTGTCTGACCCGATCCATTCACCTTCGACTTTCAGATCCCATAAAGAGTCATCCATCACAGATATGATTGTTCTTATGGTTCTATTTAGGCTTAGATTTTATTATCATTTATTTTGAAATAATAATGAGGGAGAAAAGAATGAAAAAAATACGAATGTTATGCAAATGCCTCATTGTATTGATAAAAAAAAAGAAATATTTATAAAGCCTTTTTAATCAAAGATCTCGTGGCCACGGGTGGGGACCGCGAGAGATACACTAGAAACTTAAAAATGAATGCTACTGTAAGGAGCCCTAATCAGTTGGCCTTCTTTACCCAACCTCACTATTCTAATTGTGATAGAGGCTTGATATTAACATTAGGAGCGGGAGCGTTGAACACGATCCACCCGACATCCAATAACTTTTGGACCTTATACTTCAAGGTCATACAATTCTCCACGGAATGCCCAGGAGTGCTTGAGTGGTAATCACATTCTTCGTTTGGCTTGTACCAATCAGGGTAGGGTGGATCCTTCCTCTTCGAAGGGACACGTGGTAGGAGGTGTTAGAAAAGGAAGCTGAGATCAAGAGGGGGGAGGGGTGAATTGATCTTTGAAAGATTTTCGCAAATTACAGATTATCTATTTCAAAGATTAAGAGTTCTGACCAATTCTTGAATCAAACAGAACAAACAATCAAAATACAGGCAACAACAGAATTAAAGAGAGAAAGGTTTAGAAAGATACAACCAAGATTTATACTGGTTCACCCAATCCCAGGGCTATGTCCAGTTCCCAGCCAAATTCCAATTGAGTTCCATTAGATTGAATGTTTTACAGATTACAATTCCAATCACACACTCAATCTACCACAAGAAACAAAATTCCAGTTCTTGCACCTAAACCTTCACCAAGAACCAACTTCCAGTTTTTGAACAACCCTGCATCCAAATTCCAGCCTACGTAAAACCAGGTGTCCACACTTCCAAGTCACCCACAATACAAGTAAGGAAAATTAAAGAAACAAAGAGAAGAAACTAGAACACTCAAACCCGGTTTATGCAGCTCTGCAGAATGAGTTTCTTCACCAAAAGAATGCAAAATTTTCCTCAAGAAAGAACTTCGAAAAACTTCACAAAACTTGCGTGATTCTTTCTTGAAAGTAGCTCTTATGATTGTTTGATTGTTTGCTCAAAGGTATATTTTCAAAGACTCAAGCAATCTTGTTTATATAGAATATTTTTCAAACTACTGGTTTAATTAATCTGTTAAAATAATATTTTAATCTGTTAAAAGTCTTGAATTAATCTGTTAAAACTTTTTTTAATCTGTTAAAATGTTCTTGATCATTTTTCATATTTGTTTTAACTGATACGACAACGTTTATATCAATTAAAACACTTTGTAAAAAATCCCTTAAGTTGTTTTAATCGATTATTTTGCCTTTTAATCGATTAAAATACTGCAAAATGTTTTCATAAAACTTTCTAAGTGATTTTAACTGATAACAGACTTGTTTTAATCGATTAAAATACTTTGAAAAAAATCTCTTAGTTGTTTTAATCGATTAATTCACATTTGCATCGATTAAAATATTGACAGAACATCTTTCAAAACACTTCAAGTTATTTTAATCGATTATTTCGATTCTACATCAGTTAAAATACTGGCAGAAGGTTTTCAAAAACTCTTTTAATGAAAACAATCGATTAATTCGAAGATATATCAATTAAAACAGTTTTAGTGTATGTTTTAAAAGGTTTTAATCAATTATTTTGAAAACCTATCAGTTAAAAACCTGTTATGTAAGTGTTAAGAACATTTTAACTGATAAAGCTCATATAATATCAGTTAAAACAATTACTTAAAAACCATTTAACCGATTACTTTGGTTTTTAACAAATTAAACGTGTTTAGAGGCATTTTGCAAAATCTTTTAAATGATGAAACCTCATGCAGTAGAGAGATATGAATGATTATACCTAAGTATAGATGCAGACTCACTAATCACTCTACCCTTTTATCCAAGTAACCTTTGACCTCACCAGAATAGCCTTTGACTTCATCAAATCAACAAGATCTTTGTTTAATCAAATGATTCAATAAGATCTTCATCACTTTCAGTCTCCCCCTATTTGATGAAAACAAACATCTCTTTGAATAATATCTCTGCAGAAGAAGTCTCTTGAATATACAGATTAGTGAGTATTCAAAAATTAATCACTTCTCCCCCTAGGTTATTACTCCCCCTAAAATAGTGAGTATAAAGACAATCATTATAAAAACACAATCAATCATTTCTCCCCCTTTGAGTTCATTAAAAATAGGGAATAAAGAAGCAAAACAAACACAATGCATGGTATGTAACAAAATTTATTTTGAAATTATAAGAAATCATGATACCATCTAGATGTATTACTCATTTAAATACCAATTAAAGTTGATTCAAACTTATCTTCATTAACACGTTTGTAATGAATACAATAGACACGTATAGAGATAAGGGAACCATGCTTTAGTAGCATGTTACAAGAACAACCATTAACTAAAGCCTTTAATTTTTCTATCCAGAGTAATAATCGATTAAAAATAGGGCATAATCGATTAAATTGTTCTTGTTACTGATTTTAATTGATACAAATAATGTTTTAATCGATTAAAACAATGATGAAAGATGAAGTTTAAAAATTTGAGTTTATTTAATCGATTAAATCGATATTTAATCGATTAAAACAACATGAAAAATTTTGTATAAGTGCTTTTAATCGATTAAAGCTCATTTTTATCAATTAAAACAACCATATTTGAAAACTAAGTGATGTTCGATGCATCTCAAATGCCTAATTTAGTTCAGAATTTTGTAAAAAATAATTAGAAAGATGTTTTAAGATAATGTCAACTAGATTGATTAAGATTTAACCAAAAGATAGAGCAAAATCAGAATAACATCTTATCTATTGAGCTGCATGTCTTCCAATTTGGTATAGATATCAGCAATCTGATTTCCCAAGTTTGTAAACTGCGTATTGGTGTGCTGGAAGTGTTGATAGGTCATTTGCATATGCTTCCTTTGATTTTTCATTGTGGCCATTTGAGAAAGCATAGGTCTTTCAAATTGTGAAAGTGGAGTCCCACGGTCAGGCTGCTCAATATAGGGTATGATCTCCATATTCTCATATGAGGCTTGACCACCAGTGGATTCAGGAACCTCTGCAGCAGCTGGAGAGGAAGGAATTTGACCTTGCTCATCTTCTTCTTCATCTTCTTCCTCATCTTCAGACATTCCAGCATCAATCTTAGAGATCCACTCTCCATCAATTTTGATAAATCCCATCTTCCGCAAAGTGGAATCATCAATATTATTGGAGGCCTTTGGAGTTTCCACATATTCCCTTACAAGATCTACTTCAAAGTATCTAAAAAATTAATTAATCAGCATAGCATATGGCAGTTTATAATCAACCAATCTTTTTGCTTTTATCATATGATCCTTGATAACAAAAATCCAATTTACACGGATATTATTTTCAATACAATACATAAGAGCCAAATCACCCTCATTAAGTAATGCATGATTACTCCCTCTTGGAGTAAGCATCCATGCAATGATAAAAGCAAGAATCCTTGATTCAAGCTCTATTTTCCCAGCGTTAAGAGTTCTTACAGAATCATTCTGATTTTTGAGACAACTGCGAAAAAATTGAATTTTCTTAAAATCAGGTAACTCAGCAATGTTACCTCTAGATACCTTTACACTAACATCATGAAGACCAGCCACTTCTGCCCACACCTCAGGAGTGATCACCAAATTAATACCTTTGACCTGAGACCTAAGAGTAGAGTCGTTGACAGTAAGGTTGGCATAAA
This sequence comes from Sphenostylis stenocarpa, assembly GCA_963425845.1. NCBI lineage: Eukaryota > Viridiplantae > Streptophyta > Magnoliopsida > Fabales > Fabaceae > Sphenostylis > Sphenostylis stenocarpa. The sequence goes on from OY731404.1 coordinate 59,790,062, forward strand.
ATACCCTTACTAGATCAGGTTGAATATTGCCAGTGTGCTCCAGAAAAGTTCTTAACTTTTGTCTTTTTAATTTCGTTCTCAAAGAGGTAAATCCTTCTTCATCCAACCAAGCAAACTTAATATACTTAGGAATTACCAGTTGCTTTTGGCTGAAGTTGGAAATGAAGTTGTTCATTTTGTCAATGTCTCCATTGAACCATGATTCAATATGTCCTCCAGCTTGGCCAGCAGCAGAGGAGGATTCCCCCTTATGTTTTTTTCTTGATTTTGATCTCTTAAGCATCTTGTAGCACATATTTGAGAATAAATTTGATATATGGTATGTGAGTGCGGGAGAAGAGAGAAGAAAATTTGAACCAGAGAATGAAAGTGAGAAAAAAGAGTGAAGAATGAAACTGATAGACTCAAGTGTGCAAAACAAAGGGTTTCAGATTTCAAATTTTGTAAATTGAAGTCCAATTTGACAGAACCTACAAAGATACAACTTTAATTGCAAAATGTTCCCTTGACCGAAGGCAGTGACACAGTTTTTGAATAGTGGGTATATCAACTAATTTGTTCTTTGGATAAGTTTTGACTTGGTCAAAATGGAACAGTAAATGCTTTTGTAGATTTTGATAAACACTAAAACTTGGAAATTTGTTCTTAATTAGCTGAGCATTTTTCAATTGACTGTAATTAAAATGATTTTCAGGAATGAATTAATCGATTAATCAAAAAATTAACCAATTAATTTGATCTTGAATATTAGGTTTGAAAAAGCAACAGTGAAATAATTGATTAAAAACATAAAAGAATCGATTATTTTGTACTAAAAGATTTAATGAAATGACAAGCAGAATTTTAATCGATTAAAATGAAGAAGAATCGATTAAATTTGACCTTTTAATGATTTTAATTGATGTAAATAATACGTATTTTAATCAATTAAAAATGTATGGACAACTTTTTTTGTATTCTCTGTAAGTGAAATTAATCGATTAAAACAGTTTTATATCAATTAAAATACTCAGTTCATGAATCCAGAATCGAAATTTGCTGATTGGGTACCAAAGAACTTCCAAATTTTGTTCCTGCAAAACAAATTTAACATATATCTGGTACCCTTTTATAATCATTGGGTCCAATCAGTGTTATTTGAAATGAATTCTTGGGAATCCACTTCATTCTACCTCTTGGTATAACATACTTCTTGATTCTACAAAATTTCACAGAATGACCTCTTTTCATACAATAAAAGCATTTAATAACAGATGATGAGTATGATTTCCTATTTACAACTGTTTTTCTGATTTTCTTGCTAGATGTAAATCCAATGCCAGATTTGTCAAAAATAAGTTTTTGTGACCCAAGAAGAACATCAAGATTAGCTTGACCTTGTGTAAATTTAGAAATAGTTTGTGACAAAAAATCAATCTTCTTTTGTAAATCTGGACAATTATTGCAAGGTTTATTACATACACAATCAGAATTATCATGGATTAATTTTAAGAAATCAAGATCAGTTTCATCTTCAAGAATTTTCTTTTCAAGAGAATCAACTCTATTTACTAACCATTTATTCATGCCTTTTAGCCTATCATTTTCTTTTTGAAGTTTCTTGGTTTCTTCATGCATTTCATTAAATGCTTCTTGTAATGAATTATAATTCACAAAATTAGAAGAAGAATTAGAACTTATACTGCTGGTTTGATAGTTCTATTTAGCCATTAGACATAGGTTAGCTTCTTCATAATCATAATTTTCTGTTGATGAGGTATCATTGTCATCCCATGCTATATATGCTCTTCTTTTGATCTTTTCTTCTTTCTTATCATTGTATTTATTCTTTTCTGGGCACTCCATTCTTACATGACCTTGCTTACCACAACCATAGCATTTATAGTTAAAAGAATCAGATTTCTTTTCATACCTCTTGTGTTTTTCTTTATCTTGAATCTTTCTCTTGAGAAACTTGTTAAACTTTTTGACAAGCAGTCCAAGATTTTCACTTTCTTCCTCTGATTCTTGACCTTTTTCTTCAACTTTGAGTGTTATGCTTCTACCTTTCTTTTTAGAGATTTCTTGCTCATTGAATCTGTTAATTTCCATCTCATGTTCTCTGAGTTTGCCAAATAAGGAAGCTGTTGTCATGATGGATAAATCTTTTGACTTTGAAATTGCTATGACCTTAGGCTGCCATGACCTGTCAAGACATTTCAAAACTTTTATATTTAATTCCTCTTTATCAAAGGTTTTACCTAAACCCATTAGATGATTGATGATATGAGTGAAGCACTTCTGCACATCTGCAATAATTTCTCCAATTTGAATTTTAAATAACTCATATTCTCTTATGAGAGTATGCTTTCTAGCTCTCTTTACATCAATTGTTCCCTCATGAGTCACCTCAAGAACTTCTCACATTTCCTTGGCAGATTTTCATTGAGAGACCCTGAAAAACTCATCCATGTTTAGTGCAAAAGTAATTATGTTTTTAGCAGTACAATCACTTTGAACTTTTCTTTTCTCTTCATCATTTAAACTAGACCATTCTTTTTCTGTAATTAATGGACCATTAACAATTACATCCCAAACATTCCTATCAATGGATTCAATAAAGATCTTCATCCTAATCTTCCAAAATGGATAATCTGTACCACAAAACAGTGGAGGTCTATTAATAGAAGCTTCCTCAGAAAAAGGTAATTTGTTTTCAGCCATGAAAGATTTGGATCGAAAGTCTTGAGTATTTTTCAAGACCCTTGCTCTTGATACCAATTGTTAGAAAAGGAGGCTGAGATCAAGAGGGGGAGTAAATTGATCTTTGAAATATTTTCGCAAATTACAGATTATCTATTTCAAAGATTAAGAGTTCTGACCAATTCTTGAATCAAACAGAATAAACAATCAAAATACAGGAAACAACAGAAATAAAGAGAGAAAGGTTTAAAAAGATACAACCAAGATTTATACTGGTTCACCCAATCCTAGGGCTACGTCTAGTTCCCAGCCAAATTCCAGCTGAGTTCCACTAAATTGAATGTTTTACAGATTACAATTCCAATCACACACCCAATCTACCACAAGAACCAAAATTCCAGTTCTTGCACCTAAACCTTCACTAAGAACCAACTTCCAGTTCTTGAACAACCCTGCAGCCAAATTCCAGCCACTGAAACCAGTGTCCACACTTCCAGACACCCACAACCCAGTAAGGAAAATTAAAGAAACAAAGAGAAGAAATTAGAACACTCAAACCCGGTTTATGCAGCTCTGCAGAATGAGTTTCTTCACCAAAAGAATGCAAAATTTGCCTCAAGAAAGAACATCGAAAACTTCACAAAACTTGCGTGATTCTTTCTTGAAAGTAGCTCTTATGATTGCTTGATTGCTTGCTCAAAGGTATATTTTAAAATACTAAAGCAATCTTGTTTATATAGAAGATTTTTCAAACTGCTGGTTTAGTTAATCTGTTAAAATAATCTTTTAATCTGTTAAAAGTCTTGAATTAATATGTTAAAACTTCTTTTAATCTGTTAAAATGTTCTTGATCATTTTTTAGATTTGTTTTAACTGATACGACAACGTTTATATCAATTAAAACACTTTGTAAAAAATTCCTTAAGTTGATTTAATCGATTAAAATATTGCAAAATGTTTTCATAAAACTTTCTAAGTGATTTTAACTGATAACAGACTTTTTTTAATCGATTAAAACACTTTGGAAAAAATCTCTTAGTTGTTTTAATCGATTAATTCGCATTTGCATCGGTTAAAATACTGACAGAACATCTTTCAAAACACTTCAAGTTATTTTAATCGATTATTTCGATTCTACATCAGTTAAAATACTGGCAGAAGGTTTTCAAAAACTCTTTTAATGAAAACAATCGATTAATTCGAAGATATATCAATTAAAATAGTTTCAGTGTATGTTTTAAAAGGTTTTAATCGAATATTTCGAAAACCTATCAGTTAAAAACATGTTATGTAAGTGTTAAGAACATTTTAACTAATAAAGCTCATATAATATCAGTTAAAACAATTACTTAAAAACCATTTAACCGATTACTTTGGTTTTTAACAAATTAAATGTGTTTAGAGGCATTTTGCAAAATCTTTTAAATGAGCAGAGAGATATGAATGATTATACCTAAGTATAGATGCAGACTCACTAATCACTCTACCCTTTTATCCAAGTAACCTTTGACTTCACCAGAATAGCCTTTGACTTCATTTTGACTTCATCAAATCAACAAAATCTTTGTTTAATCAAATGATTCAATAATATCTTCATCACTTTCAGGAGGTTGACCTCTACCAACTTTGTTAACAGACTCCCATAGGAGGTTGGAAGGGGAGTAAATTTTTTCTCTTGATTCCTCAACTGCCTAGCTGGTCGTGAAGAGGAAGAAGGAGTAGCAAGGTTGATGGCATTCACACACCTCTCCTCCCTCTTGCTAAGGAACTTCTTGAATGATGTGGATGAGGGAGGTTGCGTAATCCTCCCACTCTTCAGTCCTTGTTCCACTTTTTTGCCCATATGGTCGTTGTGGGGGACCCTTATTATGGATATGTTGATGGCGCATTAGTTCCATTAACTGCACCATCTGCCCCTTCACGGAATTAAGCTCAGCGGTGAGCTTGCAGTTTTGTTCCTCTAACCGCTCCCTTAACTGCGCCACCTACTCCTTCGTGGCGTTAAGCTTAGCGGTGAGCTTGCAGTTTTTCTCTTCCAGTTTCTCCATCCTCTTGGCTTTTTGCGTGTGGGTGAGACAAGAAGAAGACCAACCACTTTCTAGAATGCAAAATGCATTATATTTTTTATTTTTATTTTATGAGATGAATGATTAGTGTGGGATGGATATGCCTTAAGATAATAACTTTGGTATTCTCCTTCAATCTTACGCTTTGCGGAGTACCATACCCACTTTAGTGTAATGGTTCTTTCACCATCATGGATGTAACAAGTGTAACAAAGGTTACCACACACCTTAGCACACTTGCCCCTTCCTTATCGTTGATAAGTATAACGAAGGTTACAAATGCACTTAGGTCTCTTTCGCCTTTGTCTTAAGGATATCTAATACCCCCTAGCATGAATGTATTTATGCATGAGAGAATTTATTAGGCTGATGCATTATGCACATTTTCATTATGAATTTATTTTCTCTCTTATTTTACCACTATTGAAATGATGAGGGTATGAATGTTTTGACTTTGTCAAAATCGTTTTATAATTTTATTTTTTATTTGGAAATGAATGTTTTGACTTTGTCAAAATGTGTTTTATTGTATTTTGTTTTTTATTTATTTTGTAACCCCTTTATCTCTTCTGTAAGTCAACATGGCTACTTAGCTTACAAAGAACCTAAAATCAGGCTAGCTTAAATGAAGACTGTCCAAGATAAGATTGTTTATTGCAAAAAGGTTTTGAGATGCTATTTTTATTTGTATTATTTTTTATTTATTTATTTTTGCTGTTGTATGATTATGCTATGCAAATGCGACAAACAAAATGAAATTCACTCATTCACGAATAGAGCGATGACGTTTAATTACGAAGTAGGGGTTTCCTGCAGAAAAGGTGCATAGTCAAGGTGGTTCTAACTGTTCTCACCAAGGCCAGGTGATGAGTCATTATATTCCCATATTTTTTTTACCTTTTTATACTTATTTTAATTAATGTTTTGGGCTTAACTTTCTGTTATTAGTGAATTTTTATTAATTGGGCTTCATTGGGCCAATAATTCAGATTTTAATTAATTTGGATCTATTTGATCTAATTTTTGCTCATTATTATTTTCATAATAGTTTAAAGCAATTTTGGGCTTGGAAGATTAGGCCAGATACCATGCCAACTATCATTAGAATCAGTTTTTTTGTTTTTATTTTTTTATGATGTGTTTTATGGATCATTTGGACCCAAACCTAGATGAATATTAGGGTTAGGGTTATCTATATAAAGGAGAGGCAGTCACACATCAAAGACACCAAGGAAAAACGTGCAACCGACCTTTTCCCAGTGAGAAGGACATATCTGGAGCTACGACACTCCAAATTGGGCGATTCAAAGTGCTTTGTAAAGATAAGAGGCAAGGTTACAATTGTCTTTCTCATGAGCATTGTTAAATTCAAACCGAAAGGTGGCCAAAATTGAAGTCTAAAATTCAATACGGAATCTGCCCTGCATATGTCTCTTCTTCTGCGTTTTCAATTTTCCATGGATAGCTAAATCTTTGAATTGATTTTCTGAGGAGAATGCAGTAGATATTTGAGGTTTTGTTCTTCTATTTCGTTTGTTCTCTGAACTCTTCATCTCTTAATCTCAGTATTGAATTATTATTTGTTTATGCTTAATAAACTGAAACTAATATCATAGTTTGCTTAATTCTGTGTTAGAGATGAGATTATATAATGTATGCAATGCTTAATTGTATAAGGATAATTTAGGGTTAATCTTCACTTAGTTGGTTAATTTCGAATTAATTTCGTAACCTAGGATAAGTGACACTGCATTGGAATCAAGAAATCAATTACATTCTAATATGTTTTTAATCCACATTTTTATAATCTGTTTTTGTTTTGGTTCATCTAATATTTTAAATCTAAAATATCCCCCTTTTATTTCTGTTTTAGTTCGAAAAATTGACAAGCTTTGATAGGAATTTGTGGTCTTTGGAAGACGACCTAGGAAAGCTTTCTAGTACTACATTTATCTGTTTTAATTATTTGACCGAGTACGACATCGATCACCAGGTCCCCAAGGTGCCCCCATTATAGGGACCCCTCAATCTCCCAGTCTTCGAACCATGCATGGCAAAAAGGCCTTTTCGACGTTCATAGACCAAGAAAAGAAGGTTATCACCTTGAGTGGTGGTTTTCTACAATGACCTGTTGGCACTAAGGCTATTACCACGGTCGACCATACCTGCCACCCACTCCCTAAGGTTCTCCACTCATGCCCTCGGGTATAAAGGGACTGTTGTGTGCAAGAGTTTGTGTACAGTTTTTATTTCAACCTATTGTGAAAAATAATCATATAGTAGTTATTAAAGCCATACAGCAAAGCATATTATACAAACAAGGGAGGGTAAAAGCATAATTTCAAATATACTATTTAGCGAATCAATCCATCAGTAAATGGGATAAACTCTTTAGGCTTCCCCAGTGGAGTTGCCATCTGTCGCCATCGTTCCCTCTCTCTCCCAGAAAAGATGCCTCGGGGCGTTACTAGGGGTCTTCGAGAGGGAAGTGAACTGTCGCAATATGATGACTAGACTCACATTTTTATAAAAGTAAATTGATCATCGCTTTCAGGATATCCGATAACCGAACTACCCCTGAAAGCGAGGTTTTCGCAAAAAGAGTTATAAGGAGTCGCCACCGATGTTTTGACCATAAACATCAAAAAAGGAAGAAAAAGAAGACGTTGGTTTTTAAGAAAACTAACTTTGACCATTACAACCAGAGTTTGGCAAGAGAGTTAGTTACATGTGGGGAAGGTGTTAGCACCCCACAATGCCCCTTTCGGGTTCCCTATGATAGATTAATTCGAAAAATAAAGATCCTAGAGATTATGCTTTTACCCTATTTATTCATTGCGATATTTAAATAAGTATCTACATGGCTCTAATATCTAATGCACACAATGGAAAACAGTAAAGGAAAGCGACAAGAGAGAGAATAAAGAAAAGAACCTCCGAAGCAAACTTTTATAAAATCTTGAAACTTGAGGATGCTTTTTGGCAATCCCCTCGCATTACAAAGACACTCCTTCCTCGACCAAAAATAAGAAAACTCAACTCTCGAGTGTCTTAAAGATCACTCGGATTCTGGAATAATGATCAGAGTCACCTAGAAGTCGTAGAATACCTTCTAGGTTGAGAGGAGAGTGGGTGAGTGTGTGGAAATGAGGGAAATGAGGTCCTATTTATAGGGAAACATGCCAGGAAGACTGGACGACTATCTGGTCCATATGGACGGTCGTCCATGGCTCAAAATGGGCATGGACGGTTGTCTGGTTAACATGAACGGTCGTCCATGGCTTAAAATAAGCATGGACGGTCGTTTGGTTAGCATGGATAGCCGTCCATGGCTTTAAAATAAGCATGGATGACCATCTGGTCATCCTAGATGGCCGTCCATTGCCTTCTGATGACAACTCTAATTTTTTATTTTCTATAAACCGTCCTTTTCTTAAATGGAGCCTAGAAAATGCTACTAGGGTCTTAATGAAGCCTTATCTATGTTCGAAATGGAGGATTTCTGAGAGCTATTGTTTGATCGGGCAAGATTTGGGGTCTACAGAACCCCCATATGGTTTTGAGTTTCAGGATGTTCCGTCGATGTGGTGGCTGACCTTGTGTTTGATGAGTACGAACCCCCATCTGGTTTTGAGTTTCAGGATGCTAAATCGATGCGGTGGCCGACCTTGTGTTTGATAAGTACGAACCCCCATCTGGTTTGAAGTCCCCTTTTGTAAGACTTGATGAGTACGAACCTCCATATGGTTTGAAGTCCCCTTTTGTAAGACTTGATGAGTACGAACTCCCATCTGATTTGAAGTCCCCTTTTGTAAGACTTGGCTTGAGTCCCCTTTTGTAAGACTCGATGAGTACGAACCCCCATTTGGTTTGCAGTCCCTTTTTGTAAGACTGGTTCAAATCCCCTTTTGTAAGACTCGTTGATGAGTATGAACCCCCCATTTGGTTTGTCATCCCCTTTTGTAATACTAGTTCGAGTCCCCTTTTGTAAGACTGGTTCGAGTCCCCTTTTGTAAGACTCGCTGTAGACCCCAAATTTTGCCCTGCTTCTCAATAAAGACCGGAAAACCTCTGTTCGAAGATGGACAAGGCTTCTTTAGGCCCCTAGGCATGTTCAATAGGCTCCATGTAAGGATAGGAGGGCTTTCTGTACAGAAAAAATAGCAAAAAATAGGAAAATATGACAGGAGGCCCGAGTCGGCCGTCCCGTCTGGCCAAACGGTCATCTCGCCTTCCTAAAGGTTGAGATGGTCGTCTCGTTTTCCCAAACAGTCGTCTCGCCTTCTCTTAAAGACGAGACGACCATCTCGTTATCCCAGACGGTCGTCCCGCCAGACACGAGTTCAGACGGTCGTCCCGGCCTGTCTGGTGCAATTTCCTATAAATAGGACTCTCCCCCTCATTTCACACAATTTCACACAGTTCTCACACTCCTACTACTCTCTTGGAAGTCTTTTGACACTTGAGAGTGACTCTAAGCACTATTCCAGAGTTCGAGTGAGCTTTCCAATTTCCATTAAGGTAGAAATTGGTTAAGGAAGTCTCCTTTTGAGACGTCCGACCCTCAGTAGAGTGATTCTTTTCTTTGTTGCGGGAGAGGAGTGTGCTTGTAGAGTGCGGGGACAGCCAAAAAGCTTCCTCAAGTTTTGAAGAGTTAATATAAAAGCTCGCTTCGGAGGTTCCTTCCCTTATTCTCTCTCTTTTACTGTTTTCCTTTATCGCTTTCCTTGTATGCATTAGATATTAAGGTCATGTAGACATTTAAATTCTACAAGTAGATAAATAAATAGGGTAAAAGCATAGTTTTTTAGTCTTTATTTTATAAACTAGTCCATCATAGGGAACGCGAAAGGGGCATTGTGGGGTGCTAACACCTTCCCCACACGTAACTAACTCCCTTACCCAACTCTAGTTCTAATGGAAAAAGTTAGTTTTCTAAAACCAACGCCTTCTTTTCTTCCTTTTTCGATGTTTATGGTAAAAACATCGGTGGCGACTCCGTCTAACCTTTTTCGAAAACCTCATCCTTAAGATCAGCTCGGTTATCGGGTATCTTAAGAATGTTGACCATCTTATAAAAAACGCGAGTCATACAAAACCATCGCGTCACTCCAACCGCCTCTTTTGATGGCAGCGACCCTCGCTGATGAGTACGAACCCCCATCTGGTTTGCAGTCCCCTTTTGTAAGACTGGTTTGAGTCCCCTTTTGTAAGACTCAAGATGAAATCTATGGTAGCGGCTTAGTAATCTTGGTCACGTGCTGACTCCATGGGGAGTAGTTCTGTTTGAAATTGTTTTTGACTTTTCTTGTGTAGTCATCCAGTATGTCGGAGATTCTTTTGATTTTTTGGATTTTCCAATAGTCATCCAACTTGTTGATTGCTAGGGATGTTTTGATTTTTGGATTTTTTCATTGCCATTCATCTTGTTGATTGCTGGGGGTTGTTGGTAATTGGGCTTTTCCATCCAATTTGTTGATCGCTAGGGATTCTTGATTTTTTTGGGTTTTTTCCAATAGACATCCAACTTGTTGATTGCTGGGGATTCTTGATTTTTGGGTTATTCCAATAGTCGTTTGGCTTGTTAGTTTGTCGGGGATTCTTTGTTTTTGGGCTTTTACCATAACCATCTAGCTTGTTGATTGCTGGAAATTTTTTGATTTTTGGGTTTTTCCAATAGTCATCTGGCTTGTTGATTTGCGGGGGATTCTTTGTGTTTTGGGGATTTTACTGTAGTCATACAACTTGTTAATTACCAGAGACTTTTTATAATTGCCTCTGGGGTAGGCAGGAATCCACTAGGGATTTGTTGATTTGGATAATGCCTCTGAGTAGGCAGATGTTTCATTGGAGGTGAAGACTTTACACTGTTTTGCCTCTGAACAGGTTGATCTTCCCCTTAGGGATTCTAGACCCCTAATTTTGCCCGGTCTCTCAATAAAGACCAGAAGACTTCCTCTCTAAAGGTGGGTAAAGCTTCGGTGGACGTCCATCGACATCAACCGGTTTCCGTCTGAAGAAAGGAAAGCTTCCCTGGAGTCCAAGAAAACAAAATTTGACCAGAACACTCAAGACATCCATCCCAGAAGAGAGACAACCATCCCAAACAGGCCGAGACGCACGTCCCAGATGTGAGACGCGCATCTCAACCCAAAAAATAGCTTGAGATGGCCATCCCAACTTCCAGATGGATGTCCCAAGCATTTTGGACCGCTGTCCCTCTTTTTTTGGCCTGAGACGGCCATCCCGCGTTTTCTGGCTGGAAAAACTATAAATAGGGACCTTAGGTGACGTTTTTTGACACACCTCACTCTTCTCTTCTTTCCCTCTTTCGAATGATCTCTCTGATTGCCTATAAGGTAACAATCAGTTAAGGAAGTTTCTTCCGGCATTCGATTCTTCTTAAAGTTTTTGTAGTGTCGGTCCCGTATTCGGGGAGGAGAGTTTGTGTAGTGCGGGGGATTGCCAAAATGCATCCTCACAGTTGAAGAGTTGTAATAAAAGCTTGCTACGAAGGTTCTTTTCACTTCTTTTCTCTTTTATTTCTTTATTTATTGCTTTATGTATGCAATAGAAAATAGAATCATGTAGATAGCCATTTTTAATATTGTGTAATAAAATAGGGTAATAGCGTAATTTCTCTTAATCTTTACTTTATGAATTAATCCGTCATAGGGAACCCGGAAGGGGCGTCGTGGGGGTGCTAACACCTTCCCCACGCGTAACTAACTCCCTTACCTAACTCTGGTTATAATGGCCAAGTTTGGTTTTTCTTAAAATCAACTCCTTTTTATCGTTTTCCAATGTTTATGGTCAAAACATTGGTGGCGACTCCATAAGAACCTTTTTTCAAAAACCTTGCTTTTATTAGAGGATAGTTCAGTTGTTGAGCACCTCGGAAGCAATGATCACATTTTTTAAATAAAAGCAAGTCTAAACCATTTTATCGCGATCGCTCGCATAAACGTTCGAGATGTCCCAAGACGTCATAACGGACGACGGCGACAGATGGTGACTCCACTGGGGAAGCTAGAGAGTTGATCCCATTTAGTGACGGATAAATTCAAACTAAGTAAAGATTTGAAATTACACCTTTACCCTCCTTTGTATGTTTTATTGTATGACTTTAATAACTGTTGTATGATTATTTTCTGCAAATTGTCTGAAATACAAACTGTACACAAAAACCCTTGCACACTACAGTCCCTCTATACCCGGGGGCAAGAGTGAATACCTATAGGGAGTGGGTGGCAGATACGACTGGCTTGTTGGCACACGGGGCTACACCCGTTGTCGGAAAACCACCAACTCAAGGTGATAACTCTTTTCTTTTGGTCCAAGGATATCGACACGGAGTTCCGTGCATGGTCCAAAGACTAAGAGATTGAGAGGTCCCTATAATGGGGGCACCTTGGGGACCTTTGGCCTTGGTGAGAACAGTTTAGAACCGCTTTAACCAAGCACGTTTCTGTAGGAAAACCCTACCTTGTGATTCAAATAAGCGTGGCTCTGCTCGTGGATGAGTGAATTGTGTGTGCATTTGTTTGTTGCATTTGTATTGATGCATTGGCATAGGGTAATCATACAATAGACAAAAAAAGTAAAAATTCTAAAAAACAATAAAAATGATAATAATAAACCAACTTTATCTCGGACACTCTTCATTTAAGCTAGCCTGCTTTCAGGTTCTTTGTAAGCTAAGTAGCCACGTTGGCCAACAGAAGAGATAAAGGGTTATAAAAAATATAAAAAACAATTTAAACCAATAAAAATACCTCTTACAATAAAAAGATTCTTGGCAAAGTCGTATCATTCATACAACATCATTTCATAAGAAAAAACCAAGAGTAAATGCAGCATGCATACACATCATTTTAATAAATCTCTCAAAAAATGGGTCTTAGGAGCGTTTGTAGGGAAAATTACTGGACCAAATCCCCATTGGGATTTGCAACCTGGTTCTTCACCTTTTTCTCTTCGTTTTGATATGTTGTGCGTCCAAATCTGACATCCCAGTCAAAAGTTATCCCACTTTCAATATCTGTCGTCATAAAAAGTATTTTTATAGTGCATGCATAAACACATTCATTCTAGGATGCATTAGATATCCTTAGATAATAGCGAAAGAGACCCAAGTGTGTTTATAACCTTCCTAGAAGAGATAAGTGCGCTAAGGAATGATGGTAACCTTTGAAAAAAGGGAACCATCACACCAAGGTGGGTATGGTACTCCCTAAAGCATAAACTTTTAGGAAGACACCAAAGCTATAGTCTAAGGCATATCTATCCCACACTGATCATTCATAATAAAAAAAAACAATAATAAAAATCTTTAAATCATTTAGAAAGGGGCTGGTCTTCTACCTATCCCCACTCACGCGCAAAAGCTAAGAGGATTGAGCAATTAGAGGAGCAGAATCGTATGCTCACCGCTGAGCTTAATGCCATAAAGGAGTAGGTTCCGCAATTAAAGGAGCGGTTAGAGAAATAAAACCACAGGCTCACCACTGAGCTTAACTTCGTAAAAAAGTAGATGGCGTATTTAATGGAACTAATGCGCCGATAATGCCTCCACAATGAGGTTTCCAAACAACAAATTTCTTCCCTAGAGGAGAAATTAAGGGCATTAAAGGGACACAACTTTGATTTAAAGGAGGTAACCGAAGTCGAAAATACTCAATCCCCTCCCAAATTTAAGAAGTCCCACGTATCATTCAAGAAGTCCTTTGGCAAGAAGAAAGAGGGGAGCATAAATGCCATCAACCTCACTACCCCTTCTTCCTCTTCACAACCATCTAGGTAGTCACGCAGACAAGAGAAGAAATTCACTTCCATTCCAACCTCCTATGGAAGTCTGCTGCCAGAATTGATAAAGGACAATCTCCTAGCATATGTCCCTCCAAAGAAGATGGATCCACCCTACCCAGAATGGTACAAACCTAATGAGAACTGCGATTACCATTCAGGTGCTCCTGGGCATTCTGTGGAGAATTGCATGGCCTTGAAGTATAAGGTCCAAGATTTGTTGAATGCTGGGTGGATCACCTTCAATGCTCCCGACGTGAATATCAAGCCTCTATCACAACCAGAATAGTGAACCTAGGTAGAGAAGGCCAGCTAACTAGGGTTCCCCATTTTGTACATCTTTTGGTTAAAAAATATATATAATAAATAATAATAAAAAGCTTCCGATGCATCTCTCGCGGTCTCGCCTGTGGGCGCGAGATCTTTTGATTAAAGGGGCTCTGTATATATTTCTCTTTTCATCAATACAACGAGGCATTTTTCATAATATTCATATTCTTTTCATTCTTTTCTCTCTCACTCCAAAATAATTAAATAAAATCTAAACCCAAATAAGGACCATATAAACAGTCATGTCTGTGATTGAAAACTCTCTGCGGGATCTGAAAGCCGAAGGCAAATGGATTGAGTCAAACAGTGAGGAGGGGACCATTTCCTCGGACATGCAAAGACTGTTGGAAAAAGAAGCTCAATTAATACAGCCCCATCAGGAAAAAACTTAGGCCATCGATTTGGGACAAAGAGATAATAAGAAAGAAAGAAATATCGGTACCCAAATTGATAATGTCAGGGAAGGGGCAATAACACCTTTGCGCTTATTCATGCCTCGTCCTTTCCCTTATACATCGGATAAAGTTGTACTGTGGATATGCACAAAAGAATTGTCCGTCAATGAAGATATCTCCAATATAGCCGGTATTGGGGGTAGGACGAGAAGCAAAAGAATTTATTCACCCAAGGAGCTACAAGATAATGCTCTTAAAAACAAAGCAAAAATAAAGAAACCGAAGAGGAAAAGGAAAAAATAATCCAAGGGGAAGATTAAGTAGACCTTGGATTCACGGTGCAAGGGCAGTTTCTTCAATGCTCTACCGAAAAATCAAATTCGTGGTAGGCGACAAGTTGATCATGGTTCAAGCTAAAGACTATATTTGAATCAGCGAGCCGTCCACCATACCTTAAATGGATGCGGCTGAAGAGGACATTTGAAAATATGGAAAGACTTCCTAGTAATATGAAAGTGGCCCATATAATGAAGAGATATGGATACAGCCCAGGACAAGGGCTTGGAAAGGATGCTCAAGGAATAAGTGAGCCACCAGATTTTAAGGATAATCTTTTAAAGTACGACCCTACAAAAGATCAAGTCGTACAAAGAAAAGAGAAGTCTCCCCTCCATACCTTAAAGACGATCTTCCGAAAAGGAGGGATATTAGCATCAAGGGTAGCATTAGTCATTAGATGTCCTTGTTCCGATTTTAAGGTATGTAAACCCAATGACTATTAGAGATCACTCCTCGGGGTGTGCCCGACCCCCGAGCATCTTTAGGGCAAGCATTTCCCTTTGAATTACAAAAGAATTCTATTCTTACTATATGTTTCTCTTCTCGCTAAGCATATCTATACCCCATAAATAACCATGTTTAGACAAACGTTTTGCTTCAAAATACGTCAAAATAATCAAAACACCATGGACAAAATGAAGCCAAAGTTAACATAATTGATTAGCTAGAGACACGAATAAGAAAATCGTGTTTCGACAATGTTTTGAGAAAAGAAATTATTATTAAAAGAAGCCCATCAAGGTCAAAGGCCAAGACAAAAAGATAAAAGGGCAAAATCCTAGGCTGAAAACCCAAAAGGGCGGACTAGGAAAGTTAATCAGTTACAAATAGGTGCCATAAAGTAATTAGTTGAAGACGCCACCTCATTAAAACAAAACCTTTGTTTAAACTAGCCTAAACACCGACCAACCTTGGTTAACCATTCTTACAGAAACTATTATTTCATAAAAAATCTCACTAAAACACAAGCCTTTACAATAAATCCCTTTCTTTCTATTCTCTTGACCCTTCACCATAAAGCATTCAAGTAATTGACTGGGAAATGTGGAAATATAGTGATCAATAGGAGGATTGAAATCCCTAAGGAAAGGAAGAGGGGCATTGATATGGCAGTTGCTCTACATTCAAAATGATTACTCTTCGGTTATAGCAAAGATCCGCGACGATAAATCGGTACAGCTAATCATGTTGACAAAAGCACGGGATGATGGAAGCAAAATTAATAGAAGCCGAACGGGTTCAAAGCTGATATGACCAGCTAAACCTTATTGAAGAAAAACGGTTGAATGTTATATAAAAAAAGGGCGTAGAGAAAAAGGGCAACCCCCATATTTACCATAAGAAGGATTTAACGGTAAATAAGTTGCTTGTAGCCTAGAAGAATAAAATTGGAAAATGGGCGACAAATTATGAAGGACCCTTTGTGGTCAAGCGAGTTTTCTTAGGAGGAGCTCTTATCCTCGCTGATATGGATGGAAAGGAACTTCGACACCCAATCAACTCCGATACGGTGAAGAAGTATTATGCTTGAAGACATTGCTCAAGACCCGTCAGGAATGAAAACCCGTAAAGGGCATCCCTAGGCAAAAGATAGGGTCTATATCCCTCGCTAGGATATGTCCTAGGCAAAAAGTAGAGGCAATAAAAAAATAAAAAAATTAAGAGCAATGGTTACCTTAGTTGAAAATTGAAAGGCGGCTAAGGTAACATTCTTCCAGAAGCAAGCAGTCTGCATAGTCTTCACTCTGAGCTCAAGCATCTCAACTGAAGCAATTAGGAGAACTAGGGGGCAAATATCATAGACATGACTGTATAAGCCTAAACAGTGCAGCCAACCATGACCAACCATTCTTCTAAATACCTTTTGTAATCCTTCTACAAAAAAATAAACTTTTGCTCATTTATCAATAAGATTCCCTTTCATTTCCTTTCTCTTGACCAAATATTATGGAAATGTCTCTTTATTGATAAATCATAAATATGCGTAAAGACCTTTAATCAAAGATCAAGCATGCATCTAAAAAGGGGAAGCATAATATATATATATATATATAAGAATAAATGCCTGCTAGAATATTCTTAGGTAAAAATCAGGGTAGCCTGCTAGATCGAAAGCCCCAAAAGAAAGGTCTAGGCAAAAGTTAAGGCAAAATCCCGCTAAGGTATTCTAGGCAAAAATTAAGGCAGCCCGCTAGATTGAAAACACGTAAAGGGCGGTCTAGGCAAAAGATAAGGCTAAAACCAAAAGATGAATAAGAAGGAGCCCATCATCATGGTCGTAAAGGAGGAGCCTATTGACATATTCATGAGAAACCAACGGGGGAATGCCAGTTACTTTCTAAGTGCATTAAAAAATAAATAAACAAATATTTTGCATTTAGGAAATCCACACACAAAGTAGTTGCACAAAACGACTTTGTCAAAATCAAGAAAAAATAATCTTCTTTAAATAAGAATAATAAACATGCATATAAGGAGGATAAACTCCATACTTGTGATTGAAAACAGGAGGTGCCCGAACCGAGTCTCCAAATAAAAATTCCCTTAAGAAAAGAGAGGAAGGTTATCTTCAAAACCACTCCAGCAGAATAAAAGAGCTTCAAGAAAACCAAACTCCAACCATTCTCCTTCTACCCCAATAAAAGAAGGTACATTAAAGAAAAGCTAACGGAAATGCTTGATCATCCCCAAGCGAATCCTTGCCTATCCTAGAGGCAAAACAAAAATATTACCTCGCGACTCAGCATCGCCACCATATGAGTCATCAAGCACATTCATCCAAAATCTCTGCCACATTCCCCAAAGGAGAATAAGCGTTACATAAAGAAAATACGGAGTCAAAATCTCCATATCTCCAAGGCCACAACAGAAAAGGCCGAATAAAATCCCCAAGTGGAGCATTTCAAAAAATCTACAAAACGAGGAAAACAAGAAAATTCCCATCCTCCAGTTCAATAAGAGTTTCACAAAGCCAGGAGCCAAGACTCCATCATCAAAAAATCAAATCAAAGTTGGATCCCAGGAAGCCAACGAACTCCTTGGTGGATCGCCAAAAAAGAAAAAGAAGAAAATCTTTCATCCCTAGCGGATACTCTAAAAGAAGAAAAAGCTTGCATGCATAAAACAAATTAAAAAGTAAAAAAGGGCGCACGCATTATCCAAAAGAAAGAAGCCAAATTTCAAAATCGCAGAAAAAAGAGATAAAATGCGAGAAAAAGGCGAAAATTAAATAATTAGAAAACTCATTCCCCATCGGAATAAGAGCATCAGCAAAGCCAGCTCAAACTAACAGCATCCAACAAGGAGTCAAAAACTCCATTCCCCCCACGGGACAAATCAAAATAGATCTCCAGGAAGGAAATCAATTCCCCGGTTGATCATCAAAAAGAAAAAAAAACTATCCCCAGTGAGCCTATTAGCAAAGGCAAAATTACAAATCCATATCCTCAAAAAGTTAATTGCCTATAAATATATAGGCAAGACCTGGCAAGCAAAGAGCCAATATCCCCAAGAAAGGGAAATCAACCTATGTAGAGGCAATACAAGCCCAAACATAAAGTCTTCATCATTATTGAAGCATCTGCCTACTTAAGAGGCAAAATAGACAAAAATAAAAAAATCCCAGTGGATTCTTGCCTAAATAAGAGGCAACCAACAAATAATCTCCGACAAACAACATGTCAGATGGCAAAAGAGAAAAGCCAAAATCAAAAAATCCCCGGCAAGACTGGATGGCTAGATAGAAAAAGCCAAAAACAAAAAATCTCCGGCAAAACCAGATGGCTAAACAGAAAAGCCAAAAACAAAGAATACCTGGCAAAATCGGATGGATAAACAGAAAAGCCAAAAACAAAGAATCCCCAGCAAGACCGAATGACTAAAACAGAAAAGTAAAAAACAAAATCAATCACTCCCCATGGAATGGGCGCATGATCAGAAATAGTAAGCCGCCAACACATCTCCAAAACCGGATGAGGGTTTCTACTCATCAAACACAAGATTGACTACCAAAAAAGAGCATCCTGAAAGCCTTGTCGAACGAGGCTCGTCAAGAATCTAGCAAAAGCGGATTCGTACCTGGTGAGGGTAGATACTTACCAGAGCTTAGTAAACGCGGGCTCGCACCTGGTGGGGATAGGTACCCACAAAAGCCTGGCAGAACGGGTCTCGTCAAGAGTTTCACAAGCGCGAACTCGAACCTAGTGGGGGAAAGAACCCACAAGAGTTTAGCAAACGCAAACTCGAACCTAGTGGGGAAAAAGTACCCACAAGAATCTAACAAGTGCGGATTCAGACCTGGTGGGGGTCACTACCACAAGAGTTTAGCAAACGCGGACTCGAACCTAGTGGGGGAAAGTACCCACAAGAATCTAGAAAACGCGGATTCATACCTGGTGGGGGTAAGTACCCACAAGAGCTTAGCAAATGCAGACTCATACCTGGTGAGGGTAAGTACTCACAGGAATCTAGCAAATACGGATTCGAACCTAGTGGGGGTAGGTACCCACAAGAGCTTAGAAAATGAGGGCTCGTACCTGGTGAGGGGAAGTACTCACAAGAGTTTAGCAAATGCGGACTCGTACCTGGTGGGGGTAGGTACCCACAAGAGCTTAGCAAATGCAGGCTCGTACCTAGTGAGGGTAAGTACTCACAAGAATCTAGCAAATGCGGATTCGTACCTGGTGGGGGGTAGGTACCCACAAGAGCTTAGCAAATGCGGGCTCGTACCTAGTGAGGGTAAGTACTCACAAGAATCTAGCAAATGCGGATTCGTACCTGGTGGGGGGTAGGTACCCACAAGAGCTTAGCAAATGCGGGCTCGTACTTGGTGAGGGTAAGTACTCACAAGAATCTAGTTAATGCGGATTCGTACCTGGTGAGGGTAAGTACTCACAAGAATCTAGCAAATGCGGATTCGTACCTTGTGGGGGTAGGTACCCACAAGAGTTTAGAAAATACGGGCTCGTACCTGGTAAGGGTAAGTACTCACAAGAATCTAGCAAATGCGGATTAGTACCTGGTGGGGTTACGTACCCACAAGAGTTTAGCAAATGCGGACTCGTATCTGGTGGGGGTAGGTACCCACAAGAGCTTAGCAAATGCGAGCTCATACCTGGTGAGGGTAAGTACTCACAAGAATCTAGCAAATACGGATTCGTACCTAGTGGGGGTAGGTACCCACAAGAGCTTAGCAAATGAGGGCTCGTACCTGGTGAGGGGAAGTACTCACAAGAGTTTAGCAAATGCGGACTCGTACCTGGTGGGGGTAGGTACCCACAAGAGCTTAGCAAATGCAGGTCGTACCTGGTGAGGGTAAGTACTCACAAGAATCTAGCAAATGCGGATTCGTACCTGGTGGGGGGTAGGTACCCACAAGAGCTTAGCAAATGCGGGCTCGAACCTGGTGAGGGTAAGTACTTACAAGAATCTAGCAAATGCGGATTCGTACCTGGTGAGGGTAAGTACTCACAAGAATCTAGCAAATGCGGATTCGTACCTTGTGGGGGTAGGTACCCACAAGAGTTTAGCAAATGCGGGCTCGTACCTGCTAAGGGTAAGTACTCACAAGAATCTAGCAAATGCGGATTCGTACCTGGTGGGGGTAGGTACCCAGAAGAGTTTAGCAAATGCGGACTCGTACCTGGTGGGGGTAGGTACCCACAAGAGCTTAGCAAATGCGGGCTCCTACCTGGTGAGGGTAAGTACTCATAAGAATCTAGCAAATGCGAATTCGTACCTAGTGGGGGTAGGTACCCACAAGAGTTTAGCAAATGCGAACTCAAACCTGGTGGGGGTTCGTACTCATAAGAACCTTATAGAAGGAGGTTCAGACCAGATGGGGGGTAGGTACCCATAAGAGTTTAGCAAATGTGGACTCGTACCTGGTGGGGGTAGGTACCCACAAGAGCTTAGCAAATGCGGGTTCGTACCTGGTGAGGGTAAGTACTCACAAGATTCTAGCAAATGCGGATTCGTACCTGGTGGGGGGTAGGTACCCACAAGAGCATAGCAAATGCGGGCTCGTACTTGGTGAGGGTAAGTATTCAAAAGAATCTAGCAAATGCGTATTCGTACCTGGTGAGGGTAAGTACTCACAAGAATCTCGCAAATGCGGATACGTACCTTGTGGGGGTAGGTACCCAAAAGAGTTTAGCAAATGCGGGCTCGTACCTGGTAAGGGTAAGTACTCACAAGAATCTAGCAAATGCGGATTCGTACCTGGTGGGGGTAGGTACCCACAAGAGTTTAGCAAATGCGGACTCATACCTGGTGGGGGTAGGTACCCATAAGAGCTTAGCAAATGCGAGCATACCTGGTGAGGGTAAGTACTCACAGGAATCTAGCAAATACGGATTCGTACCTAGTGGGGCTAGGTACCCACAAGAGCTTAGCAAATGAGGGCTCGTACCTGGTCAGGGGAAGTACTCACAAGAGTTTAGCAAATGCGGACTCGTACCTGGTGGGGGTAGGTACCCACAAGAGCTTAGCAAATGCAGGCTCTTACCTGGTGAGGGTAAGTACTCACAAGAATCTAGCAAATGCGGATTCGTACCTTGTGGGGGGTAGGTATCCACAAGAGCTTAGCAAATGCGGGCTCGAACCTGGTGAGGGTAAGTACTCACAAGAATCTAGCAAATGCGGATTCGTACCTGGTGAGGGTAAGTACTCACAAGAATTTAGCAAATGCGGATTCGTACCTTGTGGGGGTAGGTACCCACAAGAGTTTAGCAAATGCGGGCTCGTACCTGGTAAGGGTAAATACTCACAAGAATCTAGCAAATGCGGATTCGTACCTGCTGGGGGTAAGTACTCACAAGATTTTAGCAAATGCGGACTCGTACCTGGTGGGGGTAGGTACCCACAAGAGCTTAGCAAATGCGGGCTCGTACCTGGTGAGGGTAAGTACTCACAAGAATCTAGCAAATGCGAATTCGTACCTAGTGGGGGTAGGTACCCACAAGAGTTTAGCAAATGCGAACTCAAACCTGGTGGGGGTTCGTACTCATAAGAACCTTATAGAAGGAGGTTCAGACCAGATGGGGGGTAGGTACCCACAAGAGTTTAGCAAATGCGGACTCGTACCTGGTGGGGGTAGGTACCCACAAGAGCTTAGCAAATGCGGGCTCGTACCTGGTGAGGGTAAGTACTCACAAGAATCTAGCAAATGCGGATTCGTACCTTGTGGGGGGTTGGTACCCACAAGAGCTTAGCAAATGCGGGCTCGTACTTTGTGAGGGTAAGTACTCACAAGAATCTAGCAAATGCGGATTCGTACCTGGTGAGGGTAATTACTCACAAGAATCTAGCAAATGCGGATTCATACCTTGTGGGGGTAGGTACCCACAAGAGTTTAGCAAATGCGGGCTCGTACCTAGTAAGGGTAAGTACTCACAAGAATCTTGCAAATGCGGATTCGTACCTGGTGGGGGTAGGTACCCACAAGAGTTTAGCAAATGCGGACTCATACCTGGTGGGGGTAGGTAACCGTAAGAGCTTAGCAAATGCGAGCTCATACCTGGTGAGGGTAAGTACTCACAGGAATCTAGCAAATACGGATTCGTACCTAGTAGGGGTAGGTACCCACAAGAGCTTAGCAAATGAGGGCTCGTACCTGGTGAGAGGAAGTACTCACAAGAGTTTAGCAAATGCGGACTCGTACCTGGTGGGGGTAGGTACCCACAAGAGCTTAGCAAATGCAGGCTCGTACCTGGTGAGGGTAAGTACTCACAAGAATCTAGCAAATGCGGATTCGTACCTGGTGGGGGGTAGGTACCCACAAGAGCTTAGCAAATGCGGGCTCGTACTTGGTGAGGGTAAGTACTCACAAGAATCTAGCAAATGCTGATTCGTACCTGGTGAGGGTAATTACTCACAAGAATCTAGCAAATGCTGATTCGTACCTTGTGGGGGTAGGTACCCACAAGAGTTTAGCAAATGCGGGCTCGTACCTGGTAAGGGTAAGTACTCACAAGAATCTAGCAAATGCGGATTCGTACCTGGTGGGGGTAGGTACCCACAAGAGTTTAGCAAATGCGGACTCATACCTGGTGGGGGTAGGTACCCATAAGAGCTTAGCAAATGCGAGCTCATACCTGGCGAGGGTAAGTACTCACAGGAATCTAGCAAATACGGATTCGTACCTAGTGGGGGTAGGTACCCACAAGAGCTTAGCAAATAAGGGCTCGTACCTGGTGAGGGGAAGTACTCACAAGAGTTTAGCAAATGCGGACTCGTACTTGGTGGGGGTAGGTACCCACAAGAGCTTAGCAAATGCAGGCTCGTACCTGGTGAGGGTAAGTACTCACAAGAATCTAGCAAATGCGGATTCGTACCTGGTGGGGGGTAGGTACCCACAAGAGCTTAGCAAATGCTGGCTCGAACCTGGTAAGGGTAAGTACTCACAAGAATCTAGCAAATGTGGATTTGTACCTGGTGCGGGTAAGTACTCACAAGAATGTAGCAAATGCGGATTCGTACCTTGTGGGGGTAGGTACCCACAAGAGTTTAGCAAATGCGGGCTCGTACCTGGTAAGGGTAAGTACTCACAAGAATCTAGCAAATGCGGATTCGTACCTGGTAGGGGTAGGTACCCACAAGAGTTTAGCAAATGCGGACTCGTACCTGGTGGGGGTAGGTACTCACAAGATCTTAGCAAATGCGGGCTCGTACCTGGTGAGGGTAAGTACTCACAAGAATCTAGCAAATGCGAATTCGTACCTAGTGGGGGTAGGTACCCACAAGAGTTTAGCAAATGCGAACTCAAACCTGGTGGGGGTTCGTACTCATAAGAACCTTATAGAAGGAGGTTCAGACCAGATGGGGGGTAGGTACCCACAAGAGTTTAGCAAATGCGGACTCGTACCTGGTGGGGGTAGGTACCCACAAGAGCTTAGCAAATGCGGGCTCGTACCTGGTGAGGGTAAGTACTCACAAGAATCTAGCAAATGCGGATTCGTACCTGGTGGGGGGTAGGTACCCACAAGAGCTTAGCAAATGCGGGCTCGTCTTTGGTGAGGGTAAGTACTCACAAGAATCTAGCAAATGCGGATTCGTACCTGGTGAGGGTGAGTACTCACAAGAATCTAACAAATGCGGATTCATACCTTGTGGGGGTAGGTACCCACAAGTGTTTAGCAAATGTGGGCTTGTACCTGGTAAGGGTAAGTACTGACAAGAATCTAGCAAATGCGGATTAGTACCTGGTGGGGGTAGGTACCCACAAGAGTTTAGCAAATGCAAACTCGTACCTGGTGGGGGTAGGTACCCACAAGAGCTTAGCAAATGCGAGCTCATACCTGGTGAGGGTAAGTACTCACAGGAATCTAGCAAATACGGATTCGTACCTAGTGGGGGTAGGTACCCACAAAAGCTTAGCAAATGAGGGCTCGTACCTGGTGAGGGGAAGTACTCACAAGAGTTTAGCAAATGCGGACTCGTACCTGGTGGGGGTAGGTACCCACAAGAGCTTAGCAAATGCGGGCTCGTACTTGGTGAGGGTAAGTACTCACAAGAATCTAGCAAATGCGGATTCGTACCTGGTGGGGGTAGGTACCCACAAGAGCTTAGCAAATGCGGGCTCGAACCTAGTGAGGGTAAGTACTCACAAGAGCTTAGCAAACACGGGTTCCTACTTGGTGAGGGTAAGTACTCACAAGAATCTAGCAAATGCGGATTCGTACCTGGTGGGGGGTAGGTACCCATAAGAGCTTAGCAAATGCGGTCTCGTACCTGGTGAGGGTATGTACTCACAAGAATCTAGTAAATACGGATTTGTACCTGGTGAGGGTAAGTACTCACAAGAATCTAGCAAATGCGGATTCGTACCTTGTGGGGGTAGGTACCCACAAGAGTTTAGCAAATGCTGGCTCGTACCTGGTAAGGGTAAGTACTCACAAGAATCTAGCAAATGCGGATTCGTACCTGGTGGGGTTAGGTACCCACAAGAATTTAGCAAATGCGGACTCGTACCTAGTGGGGGTAGGTACCCACAAGAGCTTAGCAAATGCGGGCTCGTACCTGGTGAGGGTAAGCACTCACAAGAATCTAGCAAATGCCAATTCGTACCTAGTGGGGGTAGGTACCCACAAGAGTTGAGCAAATGCGGACTCAAACCTGGTGGGGGTTCGTACTCACAAGAACCTTATAGAAGGAGGTTCGGACTAGATGGAGGTTCATTCTCATAAAAACCAGATAGGGGTTGGTACCTATCAAAAATATTTATCATCCAGAGGATCAACAACTTCAAGCAAAGGAGCATCTGAAGGATGACGGGGCAAAAGGGTTAATTCCTGCACCTACCAACTAATCTGGTGGGCACACTAGGGCAACAGTTAGTTAGGCAGGTGAAGGGGGGGGGCAGCTGTATACCCCTAATTTTGCCCGGCCTCTCAATAAAGACCAGAAGACTTCCTCTCTGAAGGTGGGTAAAGCTTCGGTGGACGTCCATCGACATCAACCGGTTTCCGTCTGAAGAAAGGAATGCTTCCCTGGAGTCCCAGAACACAAAATTTGACCAGAACACTCGAGACAGTCGTCCCAGAAGCGAGACAACCATCCCAAACAGGCCGAGACGCACGTCCCAGATGTAAGACGCGCGTCTCAACCCAAAAAATAGCTTCAGACGGCCGTCCCAAGCATTTTGGACCGTTGTCCCTGTTTTCTTGGCCTGAGACGACCGTCCCGAGTTTTCTAGCTGGATTAGAGGCTGTTAGACTTCTACTTGCTTATGCTTCGATAAAAAGTTTCAAGTTATTTCAAATGGATGTCAAAAGCGCTTTCTTATATGGCTACTTGAATGAAGAAGTTTTTGTTACACAACCACCTGGTTTTGAAGATCATATTCATCCAGAATATGTTTATAGATTAAAGAAAGCTTTGCATGGTCTCAAACAAGCCCCAAGACAATGGTATGAAAGGTTAAGTAGTTTTCTCATATCAAAGGGCTATCAAATAGGTTTGGTTGATAAGACTTTATTCCTAAAAAAATTAAATAATGATGTAATTCTAGTTCAAGTATACGTTGATGACATCATATTTGGAGCCACTAATGAGTTTTTATGTAAAGATTTTATCAAAGATATGCAGGGATAATTTGAGATGTCTATGATGGGGGAACTCAACTACTTTCTTGGATTACAAGTTAAACAACTTCAAGGAGGAAGTTTTCTTCATCAATCTAAATACTGCACAGAGCTTTTAAAGAAATTTGAAATGCAACATTGCAAAGAAGCATCAACACCAATGTCCACCAATTGCTATCTTGATTCTGATGAAAAAGGAAAACCAGTTGATGAAACTAAATATAGAGGACTTATTGGTTCTTTACTATATCTAACAGCAAGTAGACCTGACATTATGTTTAGTGTTTGTATGTGTGCTAGGTTTCAATCTGCACCAAAAGAATCTCATCTTACTGCTACAAAAAGGATCCTCACATATCTCAAAGGAACTTTAAATGTTGGGTTATGGTATCCTGGTGAGTCCAAACTAAATTTAATTGGATACTCTGACTCAGATTTTGCAGGATGTAAGCTTGATAGGAAAAGCACCAGTAGCACTTGTCATCTCCTTGGAAGCAGTCTAATCTCATGGCATAGTAAAAAGCAATCATGTGTTGCCCTTTCTACAGCTGAAGCCGAGTACATTGCAGCTGGAAGTTGTTGTGCTCAATCCCTTTGGCTCAAACAACAGCTTGAGGATTATGGTTTAATTCTCAGAAAAATTCCTCTTTTATGTGATAATACTAGTGCCATTATATTAACTAAAAATCCAATTCAACATTCTAGGACAAAACATATAGAAATTAGACATCATTTCATTAGAGATCATGTTTTGAAAGGTGATTGTGAAATTTTCTTTATAGAAACTAAAAAACAACTAGCATATATTTTTACAAAACCTCTTGCTCGTGATCGATTTTACAAAATCCGCACTGAATTAGGCATTTTAGATGCATCCAACATTGAAAGTGATCCTAGCAAAGATCTCATTGATTTGATGAAGTCAAAGATAAAGTCAAGGGTCAACTCTGCAGCAGTCAAACAAGTCACTCAGAACAAAGGAGCTGAAGACTTAGTGTGTCTAAACAGAAAGCTTAGGTAAAACCACTTTACCTTTTCCACTGCATGGAGCTCCTTCATTCATTTTGCAAAATGCCTCAAAAATAGTTTTAAACAAATAAAAAAACAAAAGCATTTTGGCAAAGAATTTTCTTAAACAAGTTATTAACTGATAAAGGTTTGAAAGAATCAATTTAAAACACTTAGAATGTTTTAAAAAGTGTTTTTACAATATTTTAATCGATACAAACTTCTTTTAATCGATTAAAACTCTTTATGACCGATTAGAATTCGAATGTAATAGGTCAGAATGCAATATAATCGATCAGATCTTAAATATGAGCGATTAGAATTATTTTAATCGATTAAAACACGTTTCAATCGATTAAAATCACTTTGGATGTCGAGTATGATCGATCAGAATGAGATTATGACCGATCGAGTTGGTTATGATCGATCAGAATTGAATTATGACCGATCAGACTTATTTCAATCGATTAAAACGCATTTCAATCGATTAGAATAACTTAGAAAATCTTTTCAATCGATTAAAACGAACTTTCAATCGATTAAAATGACTTGAAAATATATGTGCAGATTTTCAATCGATTGAAACGACTTTATATCAGCCTAAAATAACTTGGAAAGTTTTATAAAGAGGTTTTTAAACAAATCAATCGATTAATACGTGATTCAATCGATTGTTTTATACTTAGAAAATGTTTGTAAAACGTTTTAACTGATAAAAACGTGGTCGTATCAACTAAAACATTTTCTCGTTAAAGATCATGAACGCATTAATGGGTTGAAAGGACTTTTAACAGATTGTAACGGCTATTTCAACAGATTAAAACAAACTTTCAACAGATTAATTAATGCAGCAGATTTGAAAATACTCTTTTATAAACAGATTTGCTTGAAACTTTGAGATAGAGATCACACATCAGTTTTGACACAATTCAAGCAATCAATACAAGCAACTATTAGCATTTTTCAAGAAAGATACACAACTGTTTTTGTGAACTTCTTTTGAAATCTTTCTTGAGGCACTTTGCATTTCTTTGAAGAAGAAACTGACCGTGGATTGGTGTAATCCGGTTTGAGCTTTCTTTGTTTCTTCTTTTAAATTTCTATTCATTCATTTGTACTTGTTTTGTACCTGGAATTTGGGTACAAGTTTTCTGCAATTGTTGTAGAAAGTTGCCAAGAACTGGAATTTGGTTCTTGGTGGAAAGGTTAAAGCAAGAGCTGGAATTTGGTTCTTGTGTGTGGTGCCCGGAATTTGGGCACTCGGTTTCTCTGCTAGCTGGAATTTGGTTGCGAGAGGTTTCCAAGAGCTGGAATTTGGTTCTTGGTGGAGAGTTAGAATAGGTGTAAGAGGGTGAGTCTCGTAAAACATCTATTCTAGTGGAACCCAGTCGGAATTTGGCCGGAGTCCGGACGTAGCCCTGGTATTGGGTGAACCAAGTATAAAATTACCGGTGAAATCTTTCCTAACCTTTCTCTCTTTAATTTCGATTGCTCGCGCTTATATTGTTTGATTGCTTGGTAATTCAAAAAAGATTTTTAGAAACTTAATTTTCGAATTAGATAATCGTGTATTGCGAAAAACTTTCAAAAATCAATTCACCCCCCTCTTGATTTAAAACTACTTTTCTAACAATTGGCATCGAGCGAGGTGCTTGAAAGTTAATCAAGTTACTTCGATCCATGGCATTTTCTCGAGGGAGCGTACATTGATAGACCTCCACTGTTGTGTGGAACAGATTATCTATTCGGAAACTAAGAATGAAAATCTTCATTGAATCTGTTAGTATAAATGCTTGGAATGTTATTGAACAGGAAACCGATATTGCTAACGGAATTCAAGATGATTGTATTGCCAAAAATATCATCTCTTCTCGCTCTTAACGAAATGATCTTTTCGAGGATTGCACACTGCCAAACTCGCTGCACAAATGTGGAAGATCCTTGAAAAGACCTATGAAGAAGCACCAGAAATATGCTTGATGGTCAACTCGAATCATCAAAAACCAGTGTAAGTTCGAATCTATAAACTATAGCTCATTACAAGATGCTTTCTTTGAAATACATGAAGTAGCAAAGAAATTAGAAACTGAAAACGAAAATTGAAAAGCATGAATAGGTTACTAGAAAACAAGATCATTATTCTTGAAAAGAAAATAATTGATGAAGAAAAGTTAGAATTAGAAAATAATACTGATTGCATGTGTAATGTTGAAGATTGCAAAAACTGTCCCGAGTTACGTAAACAAGTATCATACCTAGTAAAAACTTCATCTAAATTAGCACAAGGAAAGAATAATCTTGATAAGATACTTGATTCCCAAAAGTTAGTTATTGAACGTGGTGGTATAGGTTATACACCAGCCATTGGAAAGAAAACCAGAGCTTTCAAAAATTATTTTGCATATAGTAAAACAGTTTCATCTCCATTTATTAAATGTTTTTACTGTATGAAAAAGGGTCACTACGTTAAATACTGCAGAATTAAGAAATATGCAGTACCCAAAGGAAGAATGAAATGGGTTCCAAAGATTAATTCCTTTCAAATAACCCGATCAGGACCCAATAATTATAAAGGGTACCAGAAAAATACTTAATTGTTTTGCAGGAACAAGTCTGGGAATCCCTTGAAGATCGAGATGCTGAAACCAGGTTCATGGTATTTAAATTAATTGTTTTAATTGATATAAATCAATATTAATCGATTAAAACAACTTACTGATATCTGTCCGTACCATTTTAATCGATTGAAATATCGAAATAATCGATTGAACTGATCTCGGGATTTTGGTTTAATTGTTTTAATCGATTATAATATCTCGTATATCAACTAAAAACACTTAGGTATCAAAATTAATCGATTCATTCACGTTTTAATCGATTTAAATTCCGGTGTCATGTTATTGATTTCATTCTCGTATTAAACTAATCGATCCTTTTATTTTAACAATCGATTAATTCTCCGTAGATGTTTACATTTCTCTTAATACTTTACATGGAATGTCTGCGTAGTAATACATTGAAAATCAAAGGAATTATCAAAGAATGGACTCGTAACTTTTCTTATAGACACTAGTTACAAACAGGTCAAACTGTTAGGACTCGAAAACATAGTTTATCAAAATTTTTTTTAGTGATAATTGTTTCTGGTAATAAGTTATTGATTACTAGGAAATCCAATAAACACATGTTTTCATTAAATTTCTTGATATTACATTGCAATATATTTGAAATAATTTTGAGCATGCATTGGTTCAAAACTCTTGGTGAAATTCATTGGAACTGTGCAACTTTGAATATTTGCTTTAATCATCAATGTCACGAGGTGACACCGCAAGGGAACCAATCTGGGACAAGCAATTCAAAAATTGAATAACGTGGTACAGGGATAAATTTTATATTGTTTTAGAATTCTGGATTGATTGTCATCACCTGTCCTCATTACTAATCATTGCCCACTCTACCAGAATAAGTTTTTTTAATCACTTGTGCATATGATACCACCGGAAAACAACAAAGTTAAAAATGACTCATTCTTCAAAAGATAATGATGACTGGTTCACTATAAGTGAGAATAACACCCATCATACTACATTAATAAAAATACGAGTTATTTGCTTGGATGATGACAACTGCAGTGGTTCAAAATGGGTTTTTAGGAATAAAATGGATGAAAATGGCATAATCACAAGAAATAAAGCCAGATTAGTTGCTAAAGGGTACAATCAGCAAGAAGGGATAGACTTTGATGAAACATATGCTCCGAGTTGCTAGGTTAGAAGTCGTTAGATTACTCGCTTGCCTATGCTTCTATTAAAAATTTCAGGTTGTTCCAAATGGATGTCAAAAGCGCTTTCTTGAATGGATATTTGAATGAAGAAGTTTTTGTCACTCAACCACCTGGGTTTGAAGATCATATTCATCCGGAATATGTTTACAGAGTTGAAGAAAGCCCTGTATGGTCTCAAACAAGCCCCAAGGCAATGGTATGAAAGGTTAAGTAACTTTCTTATCTCAAAGGGCTATCATAGAGGTTTGGTGGACAAAACTTTGTTTCTAAAGAAACTCGAATAATGATATAATTCTGGTTCAAGTTTATGTTGATGACATCATATTTGGTGCTACTAATGAGACCTTATGCAAAGATTTCATGAAAGACATGCGAGGTGAGTTTGAGATGTCAATGATGGGGGAACTTAACTACTTTCTTGGACTACAAGTCAAACAACTTCAAGAAGGAAGTTTTCTTCATCAATCCAAATACTGCATGTAACCGTCGAAGAGATTTGAGATGGAACACCGCAAGGAGGCATCAACACCTATGTCCACCAACTCGCTACCTTGATTCCGATGAAAAAGGGAAATCTGTTGATGAAACCAAGTATAGGGGGCTTATTGGTTCGTTATCGTATTTAACAGACTAGCGGACTGACATTATGTTCGGTGTTTGTATGTGTGCCAGGTTCCAATCTGCACCAAAAGAGTCTCATCTTACTCGCTGCAAAAGGATCCTCAAGTATCTCAAGGGGACTTTAAATGTTGGGTTATGGTATCCAGGTGAGTCAAAACTAAATTTAGTTGGATATTCGACTCGATTTTGCAGTCGTAAGCTTGACGAAAAAGCACCAGTGGCACTTGTCATCTCCTAGGAAGCAGTCTAATCTCTTGGCACAAGCAAAAAGCAGTCATGTGTTGCATTGTCTACAGCTGAAGCAGAATATATTGCCGCTGGAAGTTGCTGTGCTCAATCTCTCTGGATAAAACAACGAGCTTGAGGATTATGGTTTAATTTTGAGAAAAATTCCTCTCTTGTGTGATAATACCGGTGCCATTATGCTAACTAAAAATCCGATTCAACATTCTAGAACAAAGCATATAGAAATAAGGCATCATTTTATTAGAGATCATATTTTAAAAGGTGATTGCGAAATCTTTTTTATAGAAACTCGAAAAACAACTAGCGAGATATTTTCACAAAACCCCTTGCTCGTGATAGGTTTTTCAAAATTCGCACTCGAGTTAGGCATCTTAGATGCATCAAACATTACTTAGAGTGCAAGTCTGGTTGTTTTAGTCAATAAAAACACCTTTTAATCGGTTAAATAAACTTAAACAACAGTTTTCATTCATTGTTTTAATCGATTTAAAATCGAAATAATCGATTATTTTTACTAAAGTTTCATGTTTTCAAAATCTTAAATGTTTTAATCGATTAAACTTTTCTTTCAATCGATTAAAATCATTTACCAAGAACATTTTAACCGATTATGCTCTGTTTTTAATCGATTTTTATTCGGGAAGAAAGATTAAAGGCTTTAGTTAATGGTCATGTTACGTAAACATGCTACTAAAGCGTGATTCCCTTATCTTTACACGTGTTAATTGTATTCATTACAAACGTGTTAATGGAGATAAGTTTGAATCAACTTTAATTGATTCTTTTCATGAGTGAAATATTGATTCACTTTGTTTTTTTCAAAAACTTGAGCATATTTTTCGAAACCTTACATTTTATTCTTCTCTCTTCTATTCCCTATTTTTGATGAAGTCAAAAGGGGGAGAAATAGTTGCATCACTTTAAGATAAATTTAAGAGCAACGAGTTTAGGGGAGAAATAAGTTTTAGGGGAGAAATAAAACATTATTACATTTTTATATTTCTCACCTAACCTCATTATCAAGTGACTTATTTTGCGGAGATTGTTTTTTCAAAATGGTGTTTGTCTTCATCAAATAGGGGAGACTGAAAGTGATCCTAGCAAAGATCTCATTGATTTGATGAAGTCAAAGATAAAGTCAAGGGTCAACTCGCAGCTGAGTCAAACAAGTCACTCGAACAAAGGAGCTGAAGACTTAGTGTGTCTAAACGTAAAGCTTAGGTAAAACCACTTTACCTTTTCCATCGCATGGAGCTCCTTCATTCATTTTGCAAAATGCCTCAAAAATAGTTTTAAACAAATAAAAAAACAAAAGCATTTTGGCAAAGAATTTTCTTAAACAAGTTATTAACTGATAAAGGTTTGAAAGAATCAATTTAAAACACTTAGAATGTTTTAAAAAGTGTTTTTACAATATTTTAATCGATACAAACTTCTTTTAATCGATTAAAACTCTTTATGACCGATTAGAATTCGAATGTAATAGGTCGAATGCAATATAATCGATCAGATCTTAAATATGAGCGATTAGAATTATTTTAATCGATTAAAACACGTTTCAATCGATTAAAATCACTTTGGATGTCGAGATGATCGATCAGAATGAGATTATGACCGATCGAGTTGGTTATGATCGATCAGAATTGAATTATGACCGATCAGACTTATTTCAATCGATTAAAACGCATTTCAATCGATTAGAATAACTTAGAAAATCTTTTCAATCGATTAAAACGAACTTTCAATCGATTAAAATGACTTGAAAATATATGTGCAGATTTTCAATCGATTGAAACGACTTTATATCGACTAAAATAACTTGGAAAGTTTTATAAAGAGGTTTTTAAACAAATCAATCGATTAATACGTGATTCAATCGATTGTTTTATACTTAGAAAATGTTTGTAAAACGTTTTAACCGATAAAAACGTGGTCGTATCAACTAAAACATTTTCTGTTAAAGATCATGAACGCATTAATGGGTTGAAAGGACTTTTAACAGATTGTAACGGCTATTTCAACAGATTAAAACAAACTTTCAACAGATTAATTAATGCAGCAGATTTGAAAATACTCTTTTATAAACAGATTTGCTTGAAACTTTGAGATAGAGATCACACATCAGCTTTGACACAATTCAAGCAATCAATACAAGCAACTATTAGCATTTTTCAAGAAAGATACACAACTGTTTTTGTGAACTTCTTTTGAAATCTTTCTTGAGGCACTTTGCATTTCTTTGAAGAAGAAACCGATCGTGGATTGGTGTAATCCGGTTTGAGCTTTCTTTGTTTCTTCTTTTAAATTTCTATTCATTCATTTGTACTGTTTTGTACCTGGAATTTGGGTACAAGTTTTCTCGCAATTGTTGTAGAAAGTTGCCAAGAACTCGGAATTTGGTTCTTGGTGGAAAGGTTAAAGCAAGAGCTGGAATTTGGTTCTTGTGTGTGGTGCCCGGAATTTGGGCACCTGGTTTCTCTCATGACTGGAATTTGGTTGCAGAGGTTTCCAAGAGCTGGAATTTGGTTCTTGGTGGAGAGTTAGAATAGGTGTAAGAGGGTGAGTCTCGTAAAACATCTATTCTAGTGGAACCCACTGGAATTTGGTCAGAGTCCGGACGTAGCCCTGGTATTGGGTGAACCAGTATAAAATTACCGGTGAAATCTTTCCTAACCTTTCTCTCTTTAATTTCAGTTGCTGCGCTTATATTGTTTGATTGCTTGGTAATTCAAAAAAGATTTTTAGAAACTTAATTTTCGAATTAGATAATCTGTGTATTGCGAAAAACTTTCAAAAATCAATTCACCCCCCCTCTTGATTTAAAACTACTTTTCTAACAAACATCACTTAAGTTTCAAAATCTGGTTATTTTAATTGATAAAAAACAAGCTTTAATCGATTAAAAGCACTTATACGACATTTTTCATACTGTTTTAATCGATTAAATGTCGCTTTAATCGATTAAATGTCGATTTAATCGATTAAATGAACTTAAGTTTCTAGATTTCTAATTTCATCACTGTTCTAATCGATTAAGACCATATTTTAATCGATTAAAACCAGTAATAGGAACATTTTAATCGATTTTGTCCTATTTTTAATCGATTATTACTCTGGAAAGAAAAATTAAAGGCTTTAGTTAATGGTTGTTCTTGTAACATGCTACTAAGGCATGCTTCCCTTATCTTTACACGTGTCTATTGTATTCATTACAAACGTGTTAATGAAGATAAGCTTGAATCAACTTTGATTGGTCTTTATATGAGTAATATATTTTGTTCAAATTTTTTTTACTGTTTTCAAAAACAAATTTTGATACATATCATGCATAGTGTTTGTTTTTGTTCCTCTCTTCCCTATTTTTGATGAAGTCAAAAGGGGGAGAAATAATTGCTTTGCTTTTGATAATGATAATGATTCCTTATTTTAGGGGGAGTAGTAACATAGGGGGAGAAATGGGAAAATTGATTAATTTTTTGAATACTTACTAATCTATATATTCAAGTGACTTCTTCTGCAGAGATATTATTCAAAGAGGTGTTTTGTCTTCATCAAATAGGGGGAGACTGAAAGTGATGAAGATCTTATTGAATCACTTAAACAAAGATCTTGTTAATTTGATGAAGTTAAAGGCTACTATGTTGCAGTCAAAGGTCACTTAGATAAAAGGGTAGAGTGATTAGTGAGTCTGCATCTTTACTTAGGTATAATTATTTTTATCTCTTTAATGCATGAGGTTTCTTCATTTAAAAAGATTTTGCAAATGCCTCTAAAACGAGTTTAAACTGTTAAAAACAAAGTATTTTGTTAAATGATTTTTAAGTAAATTTTTTAACTGATATTTTATGAGCCTTATCAGTTAAAATGTTTTTAACACTTTTGTAACATGTTTTTAACCGATATGTTTTCGAAATAATCGATTGTTTTCATTAGAAGGAATTTTGAAAACCTTCCGTCAATATTTTAACCGATATAAAATTGATATAATCGATTAAAACAACTTAGAATATTTTGAAAAGTGTTCTGCAGTGATTTTAATTGATACAAATTCGAAATAATCGATTAAAATAACTTGAAGTGTTTTGAAAGTTGTTCAGTCAAGTATTTTAATCGATACAAATGCGAAATAATTGATTAAAACAACTAAGAGATTTTTCCAGAATGTTTTAATCGATTAAAACAAGAATGTTATCAGTTAAAATAACTTTGAAAGTTTTTTGAAATCTTTTGGCAGAATTCTAATCGATTAAAATGCGATTCAATCGATTAAAATAACTAAGTGAACTTTTTCCAAAGTATTTTAATTGATTAAAATAGATTGTTATCAGTTAAAATCACTTAGAAAGTTTTTATGAAAACTTTTGGCAGTATTTTAATCGATTAAAAGGCGAAACAATCGATTGAAACAATTTGAAAGATTTTTTACAAAGAGTTTTAATTGATATAAATGTTGTCCTATCAGTTAAAACAAATCTGGAAAATAATCAAGAACATTTTAACAGATTAAAAGAAGTTTTAACAGATTAAAACAAGACTTTTAACAGATTAAAAGATTATTTTAACAGATTAAATAAACCAGCAGTTTGGAAAATCTTCTATATAAACAAAATTGCTTGAACATTTTAAAACACATCTTTTGGCAATCAATCAAGCAATCATAAGTGCTACTTTCAAGAGAGAATCACGCAAGTTTTGTGAAGTTCTTAGAAGTTCTTTCTTGAGGCAACATTTGCATTCTTTCGGTGAAGAAACTCATTCTACAGAGCTGCATAAACCTGGTTTGGGTGTTCTAGTTTCTTCTCTTTGTTTCTTTACTTTTCTTTTCTGTATTGTGTGTGCCTGGAAGTGTGGGCACTGGTTTCTGTGGTTGGAATTTGGCTGTAGGGTTGTTCAAGGACTGGAAATTGGTTCTTGGTGAAGGTTTAGGTGCAAGGACTGGACTTTTGGTTCTTGTTGTAGATTGAGTGTGTGATTGAAGTTGTAATCTGTAAAATGTTCAATCTAGTGGAACCCAGCTGGAATTTGGCTGGAAACTGGACGTAGCCCTGAAATTGGGTGAACCAGTATAAATCTTGATTGTATCTTTCTAAACCTTTCTCTCTTTAATTCTGTCACTGCCTTTACTTTGATTGTTTGCTGTGTTTGATTCAAGAATTGATCAAAACTCTTAATCTTTGAAATAGGTAATCTGTAAATTGCGAAAATCTTTCAAAGATCAATTCACCCCCCCTCTTGATCTCAGCCTACTTTTCTAATAGAATTTTATTTATAAATATTAGATTTTATCTCTTTTATCTTGGTGAGAGTGATTCTCCTAAATTCTTGAGTGATTCAAGAACCTTTGGGCTATATCAAAGTACTTTCACATCCTTTGTGAGTTGCCTTCTTTGGGAAGAGTGATTCTTTCCTTCCACCTTATCACTAAATTCCTAAATTGCTTACAAGGTTCTAACCCTAAAGATCCCAAATCACCCCTTGTGATTCATATCATGCGGCTCCTCGAGCGTTGGGACGACAAGGATGAGCTCCTCATTAGCTTCTTCTGGTCAAGGTGCTCTATCGTGGAAAACCTTGAGTTGTTGGCCATTGACTTTGAAAGTGTTGCCAATAGCTTCATTAAAAACTTTAACTACACCATGGGGAAAAACTTTAGTCACAATGTATGGACTATCTCACTCAGATTGAAGCTTACCAATAATGAAGTTGAGCTTGGAATTAAATAAGAGCACTTTTTGGCCTTCATAGAACTCTTTCTTCAAAATTTTCTTATTGTGGTACTTCTTGACCTTTTCCTTATCAAACTTGGAGTTCTCGTCAACTTGTAACCTTATATCCTCCAATTCTTGCAATTGGAGTTTTCTTTGCTTTCCAGCTTCTTCCAATTCTAGGTTACATCGGGAGATGACAATCTTTTCCGAACACCACCCTAAACGGGGACATTCCTAGGGGTGTCCTATATGTTGTTATTTGAGCCCTTAAGGCTTCATCGAGAAACTAACTCCAATTTCTCTGAGGGCCTAGACTAGTTTTTATAGTAAATTCTTAACCTCTCGATTGAAGACTTTGGCATGTCCATTTGTTTGAGGGTGATAAAGTGTGGAAGTTTTGTGGGTCACCCCATATTTTTGGAGTAAGATCGTCATGACTCTGTTGTAGAAATGGCTTCCTTGGTCACTGATGATAGCTTTGGGCACCTCAAATCTGTTAGAAAAGAAGGCTGAGATCAAGAGGGGGGGTGAATTGATCTTTGAATGGTTTTGGCAATTTATAGATTATCTATTTCAAAGATTAAGAGTTCTGACCAATTCTTGAATCAAGTGAAACAAGCAATTAAAATAAAGGCAACAGCAGAATTAAAGAGAGTAAGGTTTAGAGAAATACAACCAAGATTTATATTGGTTCACCCAATCCCAGGGCTACGTCCAGTTCTCAGCCAAATTCTAGCTGAGTTCCACTAGATTAAATGTTTTACATATTACAGATTCCAATCACACACCCAATCTACTATAAGAACCAAAATTCCAGTCCTTGCGGTGTGGAACCAAAATTACAGATTACAAATTCCTAAACCTTCACCAAGAACCAACTTCCAGTTCTTGAACCAACCTAAAGCCAAATTCCAGCCACAAAAATCATGCCTAACAATTCCAGGCACTCATAGAACAACAAAGAATGAAAGAAAACAAAAGAGAAGAAACCAAAATAATCTAACCCGGATTATGCAGTTCCTACAGTATGAGTTTCTTCACACAAAAAATGCAAAAATGCCTCAAGAAAGAACTTTAAAAAACACCACAAAACTTGCGTGATTCTTTCTTGAAAAACTTCACTTATGATTGCTTGATTGATTGCTCAAAGGTATATTTTAAAAGACTAAAGCAATCTTGTTTATATAGAGATTTGTTCTAACTGCTAGTTTAATTAATCTGTTAAAACAATCTTTTAATCTGTTAAAAGTATTGAATTAATTTGTTAAAACTTCTTTTAATCTGTTAAAAGTATTGAATTAATTTGTTAAAACTTCTTTTAATCTGTTAAAATGTTCTTGCTCATTTTCTAGATTTGTTTAAACTGATATGAATACGTTTCAATCGATTAAAACACTTTGTAAAAAAATCCTTTAAGTTGTTTTAATCGATTAATTCGCAATTTAATCGATTAAAATTCTGCCAAATATTTTCATAAAACTTTCTAAGTGATTTTAACTGATAATAACCAATTTTAATCGATTAAAACAGGTTAGCAAAAATTCCCTTAAATTGTTTTAATCGATTAATTCGATTTTACATCGATTAAAATTCGGATAGAACACATTTCAAAATATTTCAAGTTATTTTAATCGATTGTTTCGAGTTTGTATCGATTAAAATACTGATAGAACATCTTTAAAAATACTTTAAGTTATTTTAATCGATTGTTTCGAGTTTGTATCGATTAAAATATCTGTCGAACACTTTCCAAAAATATTTTAAGTGATTTTAATCGATTATTTTAAAACTATATCGGTTAAAACATCGCGTAAGATTTTCAAAAACTCCTTTAATGAAAATAATCAATTAATTCAAAAGTGTATCGATTAAAACAGTTCTAGTGAATGTTTTAAAAGGTTTTAATCGATTATTGTGAAAACCTATTAGTTAAAAATCTATTATGTAAGTTTTAAGAACATTTTAATTGATAAAGCTCATATAATATCAGTTAAAACAATTTCTTAAAAACCATTTAACCAATTACTTTGGTTTTTAACAGATTAAACATCTTTAGAGGCATTTTCAAATTCTTTCAAATGATGAAACCTCATGCAGCAGAGAGATATGAATGATTATACCTATGCATAGATGCAGACTCACTAATCACTCTACCCTTTTAACCCAAGTAACCTTTGACTTCATTAGATTAGCCTTTGAATTCATCAAATTAACAAGATCTTCTTTTTATCAAATGATTCAATAAGATCTTCATCACTTACAAAATCTATAGAAAATATTTGTCTTAAGGAAATTTGCAACAGCCTTCGAACCATTAGTCTGAGTGGCTTTAGCTTCCTCCATCGAGACACGTAATCAACAACTAGCAATATGTAAGGAAAACCAATAGAGTTAAGAAAGGCCCCATAAAATTGATTACCCAAACATCGAATACTTCACAAAAAATAATGGGTTGTTGAGGCATTTCATTTTGCTTGGTCGGGTTGTTTCTTACTCTTTAGCATTTCTCACATGTCTTGACAAGCTTATTTGCATCTTTAAAGATGGTTGAAAAGTAGAACCCACTATCCAGGATTCTCCAAGCAATTCTTTGTGGTACAAAATGTCCTCTAACTATGGTGTCATGACAATGGTGAAGTATGCTTGGAAACTCATCATCAGGAGCACACCTTCTAATCACTTGGTCACTATAGCATTTTAAGAAGTATGAAGCATCCCAAATAAAATGCTTTACATTTGATTCAAGTTGTCGATTTGAGCTCTGGATGCATGAGGAGGTAAAGTGGTAGCAACTAGAAAATTCACAAGGTTAGCATACCATGGAACAAAATTAACAATATGTACATAAACAAAAAGGAATCAATAAATTCATCACAAATTAGCATTGTGTCATGAATATTCTTGATCCTAGTAAGGTGGTCAGCTACTTGATTCATCGCTCTGCTCTTATCCTTAATTTCCAAATCGAATTCTTTTAGGAGGAGCATCCACTTGATCAGTCTTGGCTTGGCATCGGGTTTCTTCAGCAAGTATTTCAAAGCGGCATGGTCTGTGTAGACAATAATCCTTGAGCTCAGTAGGTAGGATCTGAACTTGTCTAGAGCAAACACAATAGCCAATAACTTTTTCTCTATCATGGTGTAGATGTTTTGGGCTACATCCAAGGTTCTCGAGGCGTAAGCTATGACATGCAAAAATTTATCTCTTCTTTGTGACAACACAACATCCAATGCATAGTCTGATGCATAGCACATGATCTCTAAGGGGAGCTCCTAGTTTAGAGGTTGCAAAATCGGTGTTGTAGTGAGTCTCCTCTTTAACTCTTCGAATGCCTTTGTACATACTTCATCAAATTCAAAACTCACATCCTTTTGCAATAGTGTGGACAGAGGTAACACAATGTTGTCAAAGTTTTGGATGAACCTTTAATAGAAATATACATGTCCAAACAAAAAGCAAATTTCCCTCAAAGTGGAGGGGTGAGGCAAAGAAGTAATGACATTTCTTTTTGTCCTATCTACTTGAATTCCTTTTTCAAGAATGAGATGCCCTAAAACTACCAATTCGGTTACCATGAAATGGAATTTTTCATAATTCAGCACAAGGTTAGTTTCGATGCATCTCTCTAAGACTCTATCTAAATGTTGCAAAGACTTCACATACGAAGAACCAAACACAGTAAAATCATCCATGAAAACCTCCATGAAACACTTAATTAAATCATAAAATATGCTCATCATGCATCTTTGAAAGGTGGTAGGCGCGTTGCACAGGCCAAATAACATTCTTGTGTATGCAAATGCGCCAAAGGGGCATGTGAAAGTGGTTTTGTGTTAGTCCTCGAGTTCTATGTGAATTTGCATATATCCAAAAAAATCATTGAGGAAGCAATAGTGAGACTACTAGCCAACCTCTCAGTGACTTGATCAATGAATGAAAGAGGAAAGTGACCCTTCTTGGTGGTTTGGTTAAGCTTCCTATAGTCTATATGTAACATCCAAGTATTTCCCAAAAATATTTCATTAATATAATAAAATATTTTGTCATTAACTTTAATAAAATGGTATTATGAGTTATTTTAAGACTTGATAATTTTTAAAGATATTAATAAATAATATATATATATATATTATGAAATTT
This sequence comes from Sphenostylis stenocarpa, assembly GCA_963425845.1. Classification (NCBI taxonomy): domain Eukaryota; kingdom Viridiplantae; phylum Streptophyta; class Magnoliopsida; order Fabales; family Fabaceae; genus Sphenostylis; species Sphenostylis stenocarpa. The sequence goes on from OY731404.1 coordinate 59,831,270, forward strand.
TTAATAGAGTGAAATAGATAAATTTAGAATTTAGTTTAAAATGAAGTAATAATAATAATAATAAGAGTAATATCATTAAGCAAAATTAGTAATATAATTTCTCATTGATGAAAGAATTTAATTGGTAAGTGCAAAAGTAAGTGAGGGTAATTTTGGAAAGGTGGTCAAATTTAAAGAAGAGAAAGACCAATTTTCTTTCTCACTTACTGAAGCCATTTTGGGAGCACGGGAGGAATAAGAGAAGCTTGATTTTGCTTGCCCACACCATCTTGGTTCATCCTTTTTGCAATTAAGAGTAAGATCCATGAAATTAAAGCATTAGATTTCAATATTATCTCCTAAAATCTTCTTAATCTCAAATATATGGTCATTTTGATGCTTATAGGAGACAAACTTTTCTTGAACTAAGGATCTCTATTTTCTTGTTTGAAAGTTTCATTTGAGGTAAGGAGAGTCTTCTTGTCATCAACCCTAGGCTAAACCATCATTTATCTCACTTCTACATTAATTGGAACCAAATTAAAATGTTTTATAAAAATTTCGTATGACTATTCTAGTATATTTAGATACTCTACAATGCTCCTTTCATATTTAGAGTTTAGAAATGGATTCCTTGGATGTTAAAACCTAGAGTTAGCCATAAAAATCACTTAAATTGGATTTTTCTAGAGGAAGATGATGAAATATGTGTTGAGAGATGTTGTTGGACAAAAATCTGCATGTGAATTGAATCTTTGGGAAATTATGTAAAAATATTTACTTGGTATTTAATTCTTAAATTTTGATTACATGTTCCTTTATATGTCTATTTCGTGTGTGATTTAATTCAAAATTTTCTGACCAGTGAACTTTCAATGAAAAATCTTGGAAGTAAATAGGTTTTGAGTTGGGTGAAACAGAATTGTTATGTCCGCTCAGCAACTTTGAAAAAATCATATAAAATTGAAATTAAAGTTTTTTTTGAGATGAAATTTTTATCATAGTTGTGATTGTAGATATATGTTAAGAATATTTATTTTCATAATTTTATGAGCATTAATTTATTTTATAAAAATATATCTTTGAGTAATGCCCTGATAGTGGAATCTTCAAAATGTATAAAAAGGGAGGAAAGTTTTGAATGACTTAGAAATCTTTAAATTTTGAGTTATAATTTTTATTATAATCCTAGAATATATGTATTTTGGACTGGAAAATTTCATAGAATTTGGAGTTAGTTTAGATGGCAAAGAATTTTTCCAAAGTTACACTTTTCTAATGCTTATGATAAACTTTTCTTCCTAGAGAAGTATAAACAAAACTTTAGTTTTGTACCTATTATTTATTTTATGAGTATGTATGATGTGAGAATGATAGTGTAATGAGATATTTTGGGACACAAGATTAGAATAACAAGAGTTTAGAAAATTTGATAGATCGCAATGTGTGCTGAGTCCGAGAGTGTCCGACTCTCAGACAAATTTTTATTGTTCTTGTTTGATGCAGGAAAATGTGTTTATAAATTTGATTTGAATGTATTTGTAAATTGGGAAATGTCAAAATTACAAAGGAGACTCTGTCAAATTTTTGAAATTGATGAAAAATAAATAAAGCTTAATAAGAATGGTATAAAGAAACGTTATGAATAGTTAATGCATTCATAATCATGGTAGTTAGTGGAAATCATGTCTATAAGATGTTTGTGCTATGTGCTGAGTCTAAGTCAGAGATGTTGGTCATCTAAAAATAGGGTATTATATCTATAGTGATATGGTCTGTATGATGTAGAGTTTGTTCCTACCAAATATATTGTTTTAAAATAGTTGGTGGTGTCACTTAGTGACGAGATATGTGTGTGGATGGTACGGAGATACACCGGGGGCTTAGGAGATAAGAGAAGATCAGATTGATCTTGGGGAAATATAGAGTGCATTGTTTGGCCACGCTCTATACTCCCGACTTGACTCTTTGACTTTTCCTTTTTGCCAAGGGATCTTATGCGTAAGCATTGTATATGTGATGCGCAGATCAACTGGCAACTATCTATACTTCTGTGAGTCATTTATGCTCGTGTGTAATTTTGTTATGTTTGTGAGAGTTGTCTGTACTTATGTGTGATCCTTTCATGGATTGAAAGATGGGATTGATAGTGTATCCTAGGTGCATGAGCATTTCAAATGTGGCAAAAATGAACAAATGAAACACAAATATGTATTGTGTGTTTTTAGTTTGAGTAATGTGATTTGTGGAAATTGTTTGAAATTTCTGTGTGGGATACTTTATTGAAAAAAAATGAAATTTTTTACTATAAATGTTACATATGGTTTTAGATTGTAGAGGTTGGAAAAATTTTCGGTTTAGTGTTCTGGAGTGATGAGAAAAGAAAATTCATCCTTACTGTTATATTTCAGGTAATGATGGAACAATTGTGGTGGAGGAACCACAATTTGATTGAGTATCATATACATATGTATGGAAGAATGCTGCCCTCCGGGAGGGGTATGATCTTGTATAAGAAAGTTAGGAATTTTGGGTACCTGCTCTGATTAGGATTTGCTTTATTTTGAGATGTATAAATTTAAAATTAAGTTCTAATCGTTTAAGGGTACAAACTTTATGTAATTATAGTATGATCCTTGGTGGATTAGTTATTTTGAAAAACAATGTATTATGATTATGGATTTATATGTATTAATATGTTCGACACATCTATATATATTCATTAACGCATGATCATTTTTAAAGTTCATTGTCATAAAGAAATAATATTGTAAAAAAAAAATTTATTCCCATTTTTGAGAAATTAAATAAATTAGAAGAAAAAAAATGACGTTACACTATACAGACCCTACCTGGTTGTTTGTCCTTTTTGGTACAAATTCGTTGTCCTTGCTTTGTATCAATGTCACCCCGATTTTTTGTGCACTACTTATACAAGGGAGACCTATGTGTTGTCCGAGATGGGGTAGATGATCCCAGCCTTCATTAGCATTGTCACCTCCTTCTATACCACTGATCGATGTCGTACTCGGGAAAATAATTAAAACAGATAAATGTAGTACTAGGAAGCTTCCCTAGGTCGTCTCCCAATGAACTACAGATTAAACCAATGTTCTTACACGAGTATGCAAATTAAACAGCAGAAAAAGGGGTTTTGCATAATAATAATAAACAAGTAATTTAAAGAAAATATAATTTGAATAAAATAATGAGAAAGCAATTGATTTCCTTACACTACAACAAAATATACTTGAGACGTCATTTAACGTCGGTTATACCTGAGACGACGTAGAAAGTATTTTCTACGTCGGTTCCCAGATGAACCGACGTTGAAAGTTGAATATTAAACACATTCTACGTCGGTTTTTAGTAAACCGACGTAGAAAGTACTTTCACGTCGGTTCCCATATGAACCGACATTGAAAGTCTTTTTTTTTTTCACTTATTGACACTTTCCACGTCGGCTTGGAACCGACGTGGAAAGTCTTTTTTTTTATTTTTTTTTCACCCAAAAATTCACTTAAATTTGAAAATTGTCACTGGCAAGATTCGAACTCAGGATTTTAGATTTGAAAACTAATACTCTAACCACTAAACTATTATAATTTTCTGATAATAACTTACAAATAAATTATATTTATATACAAATAAATATATATCCATGTAAATATATATTTATTTGTATATATTTTCTGGAAAGTATTTTTATTTTTTTTCAGCCAAAAATTCACTTAAGTTAATGAATTGTCACTGACAAGCATTTGAACTCAGTATTTTAGAGTTGAAAGTTAATATCCCAACCACTAAACTACTATAATTTTTTTATAATAACTTACAAATAAATTATATTGATATTTTTCGATTAAGGGTGAAAGTGGGATTGACTCTCGCTTGAGTGAAAATATGTTAAAGCTCACTGAAATTCACTCACTCAAGCCTCGCTTGAGCGAAAATTGGTATTTTTCGCTTTAGAGCGAATGACGCGTTTCCCAAATTTATTTTATATCATTATATAAATAAAATTATAAAGATTATATTCTATCATTAAATTACAAACTCATATAAAGATACTTGCTCACAAATTTAGCATCAAATTTTGAAAACTCACTCGACGCACACTTTCACTTTCGAGTGTGCCCTCACATCCAACATATAAATATATAACTATATAAATATATCAAAATATATAAATATATTTGTATTTATATATTTACACGGATATATATTTATTTGTATATAAATATAATTTATTTGTAAGTTATTATCGGAAAATTCTAGTAGTTTAGTGGTTGGAGTATCGACCTCCAACTCTAAAGTACTCGGGTTCGAATCCTGCCAATGACAATTCTCTTAAAAAATTAATAAACTTCTAAAAAATATAATATAAAGAGATGGGGGACCTAATAAAAATATAATATAAAGAGAGGGGAGACTTCTAAATAAATAAAATGGGGGGTTGTAAATAAATAAAAATTATTAATTTAAAAAATCATACTTTCAACGTCGGTGTAACTTACAACGTCGGTTTTGTAGTAGTGTTATTCGAATGCAATGTCACTTATCTTAGGTTACGACATTAATTTGAAATTAACCAACTAAGCAAAGATAAATCCCAAATTTTCCTTAACCCTTATTCCAACATGAAATTAACCAACTAAGTGAAGATTAACCCAAAATTATCCTTATACCATTAAGCATTGCATACATCACATAATCTCATCTCTAACACAGAATTAAGCAAACTGTGATATTAGTTTCGGTTTATTAAGCATAAACAAATTATAATTCAACACTTAGATTAGAAGATGAAGAGTTAAGAGAACAAACGAAATGAAATTGAAGAACAAAACCTTACAGTTCTACTTGCATTCTCCTCAAAAAATCAATACAAAGATTTCGCTATCCATGGAAAATTGAAAATGCAGAAGAAGAGACATAATTAAAATTGAAACAAGAATTTAAAATAATGATAGAAGAGTAAACAAACTTGAATACAAATTGCAAAAGATGAAAGGCGGCTGCGTGGTGTCCTTCCCTCTCAACCCTACATCTCGCTTATATAAATAATCCTAACCATAATCTTAACATAGGTTTGGGCCCAACTGGTCCACAAAATACATCATAAGTTGGCTTCGGTGCAGGTTCGTGAACTTCAAACACGTGGAGTATTTTCCATACTTATCCAAATTAAGCAATTCTAGTCTCCTTTGAAATCCTTTTGAGTTAGCTTTAAAACGCCACTATTTCTACTAATTTCGGAGGTCTAATGAATTTAGGAGACTTAAATTACTGAAGCATGTCCATTGGGCCAGTCTAGTGCGCTTGACCCATTTTGGAAAATTTATGTAAAATCCAATTTAGCTTAGAATTGAATGATTCTAGATCCTTTAGAAAGCTGAATGTGTCTAGTTTATAATGATTCTAGAATCATGATTTTTTGGAGCTCTTTAGAAAAAATAATAAATAAAATATTGAACTAATCTTAGTACCCATATAGAATAAAATATGACATTTGACCCAATTTTCCAAACCCAAAATTGCTTTAAACTATAATATGACATTTGACCCAATCTTCTAGGCCCAAAATTGTTTTAAACTGTCCTGAAAATAATAATGAGCAAAAATTAGATCAAATAAATTCAAATTAATTAAAATCTGAATTATTAGCCCAATGAAGCCCAATTAATAAAAATTCACTAATAACAAAAAGTTAAGCCCAAAACACTAATTAAAATAAGTTCAGAAAGGGAAGAAAATATGAGAATATAATGACTCATCAAAGAACCCCACACTTAGCCTTTTGCACTCCTGGGCAAAATCAAGAAGTAAAGCAAGGAAATAAATTCAAAAACATTAAAGAAAATCATGCAAAGGATAAAAACAAAAACAAAGAAAAACAAAAACATAAGCAGATATACATACTCTTCAATGAAACCTGGGAAACAAAAGGAATAGACAACCTCCAACATTCAAAGAGTCAATAAAACCAGACATCTATGAACATTGTCCAAACCATTCAAAACATGTCAAGAAAATCAATCTACTGAAGAGGTGAATGAAAAGCAACAGAACCTCACAAGATATGCACTATATCACTCAAGTGTTTAGGCTACTATTTACTCTCAAAGCACTCATGAAAAAAAGCACCACATAGACTTGGCAAGCCTCTAAAATCAACAACCAAAAACACATGCACAAAAGGATCAAAAGGTCTTTCCAAGGTTGTAATGGGGCCAAGGACAAGGTGGAGGATATCATATGGGACATAGCTAAGAACCTTAGGAATTAGAGCAACAATGGGGAATAAGTAAAAAATAAACATAAGAGCATGCTCAAAGACCTCTAATACCAATCCTTTCAATTTCCTTTTCCTCAACAACACTTTTCTTTCTTTTGAACTTCTTTTTGATTTTCACGTTTTTATTTTTGAAATATAAATTGCATAAACTATACATTAAGGAACCAACTAGCCAGTATATCATCCAATGAAAACACACTCCTACACTTATTCAATTATTCCCAAAATGATTCCAAAGCTCCAAAAATCCCTAAGGTTAAGGTAATCATGGGTTTTTCACTTGAGGCTTGTAATGAGCTTTAAAAGAAGTGAAGGGAAACATAGGCTCAAAGGGGCTATCAAGGGAATTGATTCTGGGTAGGCTTATTTGGCTAGAGGTTAATCACAACACAAATTTCCTTAATCAGCTCCAAACATGCATGTGAATCGAGAAACATAAAAAAGAGTCAAGCCAAGGCCACTGTGCAAGCAATCAAGAGGTATAACACACAAGAAAGAGAGAATAGAGAGTGATTCAAAACCTCACACAGGGTAAATTTGTCACTTCCAAATCAACCTCTCAAACCTCAAAATCAACTTGACATGAAAAGAAGAATAAGGATTTCAATCCATAGAATATCAAGCAGCTCATATCCAAGAGTGAAGAATGTTCCCAAAACCTAAACAAAACCCAAAAATCCTAGAGAAGCATGCAAACTGTACACAAAACACGAACCTGAAATAACAAAGAAAACTAAAAATCCTAAACAATAACAAAGAAAACTAAAAATCCTAAACAAAAACAAAGAATAGTCTCCCCCATACTTAAATCAAACATTGTCCTCAATGTAAACACAATCATATCCACTAAACAAATAGGACAAGCAAGATAAAAGTGTTGAAGGGGAAAGAAGAACTCCCTGATCATGGTGGGAATTTCTTATAATCAATGTAGACCCTCCAATTGTTTTGCACTCTTGATTGAATCATCTCATCTTTCTCATTCTTTGCCACAGTGATGCCTGGACTCACCCATTGACTATCAGAGATGGGGTATATGATCCCAGCCTATAGAAGCTTGGTCACCTCCTTTTTAATGACATCTAGAATCACCGAGTTGAGCCTCCTTTTTTGTTGTCTCATTGGTTTGGCTCCATTCTCCAACAAAATCCTATGCATGCATTTGGACGGGCTAATACCAGGAATGTCTGCCAAGATCCATCTAATGGCCTTTTCTCACAATTTAAGCACTTGCAACAACTTCTCCTCTTCATCATCAGTGAGGGAGGTGGAAATGATCACCGATAGTCTCTCATCATCCTCCAACTAAGCATACTTGTGGTTCTCTAGTAGGGATATTAGCTCTGGTATGGGTGTTAGCTAAACAACAGAAGGAACCAGAGAAGGGGAAGGAATGGGTTCCACAGCCTGTACCTCAATCTGCAAGTCAGATTCATGTGTACTTCCTGCAACAGGGTTAGTGCATTCTGACTCTATAAAATCAAAATGAAGAGGTACAACACCGAAAGCATCAGACTCATGTGCATGATCAGAATATGTATCAGCATTTGTATTAGTCATGTCAACAATTGTATTTGTATTAGTCATGTCAGCATTTGTATTTGTAACATGGATGACCATCCATGTTAAATAGATGGTCGTCCATGCTTACTTTTGGCCATGGATGGCTATCTACTAAGACCAGACGGTCGTCCACTTTTCCTGGCTCGCTTCCCTATAAATAGGAGCCTCATTTCTCGTTTTTCACACACTATTCACTCCTACCACTCTCTAGGAAGCCTTTTGGCACTTTAGAGTGATTATGAGCATTATTACGAAGTTTGAGTGAGCTTTTTGATTTCCGTTTAAGGTAGAAATCGGTCAAAGAGGTCTCTCTTTGAGACATCCGGTCCTCGGTAGAGTGAAATTTTCTCTTTTGCGGGTGAGGAGCGTGCTTATAGAGTGCGGGGACAGCCAAAAAGCGTCCTCAAGCCTTGAAGTATTAATAGAAAGCTCGCTTCAGAGGTTCCTTCTCTATTCTCTCCCTTTTAATGCTTTCCTTATATGCATTAGATACTACGATCATGTAGATATTTAAATTCTGCCAGTAGATAAATAAATAGGGTAAAAGCATAGTTTTTTTTATTCTTTATTTTATGAACTAGTCTATCACAGGGAACCCGAAAGGGGCGTTGTGGGGTGCTAACACCTTTCCTACACGTAACTAATTCCCTTACCCCACTCTGGTTGTAATGGCCAAAGTTGGTTTTTCTAAAACCAATGCCTTCTTTTTTTCCTTTTTCGATGTTTACGATAAAAACATCAGTGGCGACTCCATAAAACCCTTTACGAAAACCTCACCTTTAGGTTCAGGCCAGTTATCGGACAACCTAAAAGCGTTGAACATCTTTTTAGAAAATGCGAGTCATTCAAAACCATCACGTCGCTCCGACTGCCTCTTTTGACGGCAACAACAGATGACGACTCCACTGGGGAAGCTAGAGAGTTGATCCCATTTAGTGATGGACTAGTTCAAGAAATGATAACTTGAAATTATGTTTTTACCCTTCCTTGTATTTACAACATGTTTTATTCCATGGCTTTAATAACTGTTGTATGTTTATTTTTTGCAAATTGTTTGAAATAACCACTATACACAATCCTTTGCACACAACAGTTTCCTCTATACTCGGGGGCATGTGGGATAACCTTAGGGAGTGGGTGGCAGGTACGATTTGTCGTAGTGATGGCCTTGAGCCCACCGGTATGGTCGGAAACCACCACTTAAGGTGATAACCTTCCTCTTTTGGCCTAAAGACTGACAAGGCCCTAGTGCCATGCATGGTATGAGGGATGAGAGAGTGGGAACCCTATAATGGGGACACCTTGGGGGCTTGGCCTTGGTGAGAATAATTAGAACCACCTTGAATACGCACTTTTCTGCAAGATACCCCTACCTCGTGATATAAATGTCGTCACTTTGTTCGTGGATGAGTGAATTGTTTGTGCATATGTTTGTTGCATTTTGTTTGTCACATTTGCATAACATAAACATACAACAACAAAAATGAATAAAAATTCTTAAAATAATCTTATTTTAAAACTTTTTTTGCTATGACCTACCTTATCTTGGACAATCTTCATTTAAGCTAGCCTGTTTTCAGGTTCTTTGTAAACTAAGTAGCCACATCGACCGACAGAAGAGATAAGGAGTCATAAAAACAAATAAAACCCTTTTTGCAATAACAAACCATTTTTATCTCAGACAGTCTTCATTTAAGCTAGTCTGGTTTCAGGTTCTTTGTAAGCTAAGTAGTCACATTGACCTACAGAAGAGATAAAAGGGTTTACAAAAAATACAATAAAACGCATTTTGACAAAGTTAAAACATTTATTTCAAAATAAAAACAAACAAAACAACAAAAGATTTTGACAAAGTCAACCATTCATGCACTCATCATTGCATAATTGGTAAAACCAAGAGAGAAAATAAATGCATCAAGGAAAGTATGCATAAGCATCATCCTAAATAAAATCTCTCATGCATAAAATGCATTCATGCTAGGGAACACTAGAAATCCTTAAGACAAAAGGCAAAAGAGACTCAAGTGCATTTGTGACCTTCGTCATACTTGTCAATCCGCGACAAGGAAGGGACAAGTGTGCTAAGGTGTGATGGTGACCTTCATTATATTTGTGATGGGGAAGGAACCATTATACTGAAGCGGTTTTGGTGCCCCGCAAGGCATAAGCTTTAAGGATGAAACCGAAGCCATTTTCTTAAGGCATATTTATCCTACACTCATCATTCATTTCATTTCAAAATAAAAATAAACGTTCTCTAACTCATATTGCATTCTAAAAACCTGCTAGTCTTCTTCCTGTCCTCACTCACGCGCAAAAGGCCAAGAGGATGGAACAATTAGAGGAGCAGAACCGTAAGTTCAATGTTGAGCTTAACTCCATGAAGGAACAGATGGCGCAGTTAATGGAGTTAATGTGTCAGCAAAACCTACACAAGGAGAGCCCCCATAGTGACCATGCCTCACATCACGAGGAAGAGGAGGGCTCCGACCATGAGCTTGAGCAGGGAGCTCACGTCTCAGCCCGAAGTGAGGGCAGTAATTATCCAATCTCCTGAAGTTTCCAAGCAACAAATTTCTGCCCTCAAAGAGAGGTTAAGGGCTATGGAGGGACATGATTTTGATGTTAAAGAGGCAGCCGACATGTGCCTCGTTAAGAATATTCGATTTCCCCCCAAATTTAAGGTTCCAGATTTCCCAAAGTACATGGGAATGACTTGTCCCAAGAGCAATCTTACAATGTACTACCATAAATGGCTCCATATGCCAATAACGAGAAACTCCTGATCCACTGTTTTCAGGAAAGTTTGGCCGATTCGGCCTTGAACTGGTATATGCAGCTGGAAGGGGGACAAGTCCAAACCTGGAAAAAGCTGGCAGACGTCTTCCTTCATCGTTATAAATATAACATCGATTTGACTCCGGATAGGTCAGTTCTTCAAGCTCTGAGCAAAAGAAACAACGAATCCTTCAAGGCATATGCTCAGCGTTGGAGGGAATTGGTCGCCCAAGTGGAGCCTCCGCTATCAAATAAGGAAACCGTGTCCATGTTTATCAACTCGTTGACGGGTCCCTATTATGACAAGATGATAGGGAACACTTCAATTTTTTTCACGGATGTGGTAACAATCGGTGAGAGAGTGGAACAAGGACTGAAGAGCGAAAGGATTGCGCAACCTTCCTCTTCTAGCGCATCATTCAAAAAGTCCTTTGGCCATCAACTTTGCTACTCCTTCTTCCTCTTCACCACCAGCTTGGCAATCACACAGACAAGAGAATAAATTCACTCCCATTCCAACCTCCTATGGAAGCCTGCTACCAAAGCTGCTAGAGGCCAAGCTCCTAGCACGTATCCCTCCAAAGAAGATGGGTCAACAACAAGAATTGTTGAATGTCGGGTGGATCACCTTCGATGCTCCCGCTCCTAACATGGATACCAATCCTCTGTCACAACCAAAATAGTGAGGTTGGGTAAAGAGATCCAGCTGATTAGGGCTCCATTTGTTTGTAAGCTTCCTGCATATCTCTCATGGTCCTCGCCCGTGCCCGCAAGATCCTTGACTAAAAGGGCTTTGTAAACATTTCTTTTTTATCAATAAAATGAGGCATTCTCATAAGCATTCTTTTTCATTCTTTTCTCTCTTAATATTCTTTCAAAATAATTGACAATAAAATATAATCCTAAACAGAACTGTAAACAAAAAATAATCATATCTGTGATGGATGACTCTCTGGGGATCCGAAAGCCGAAGGCGAATGGATCGGGTCAGACAATGAGAAGGGGACCATCTCTCTGGACATGCAAAGGCTGCTAATAAAGTAAGCTCAATACATATAGCCCTACCAAGATTGATTTTCTTAACATGTTTTGAATTGTTTGGACGATGTCTATAGATGTCTGGTTTCTTTGACTCTTTGAGTGTTGGAGGTTGCCTTTCGTTTCCCAGGTTTCATTAAGGAGTATCTAATTTTGTTTATGTTTTTGTTTGTCATTATTTTTTTCTTTGATTTTGTTTCTATCCTTTGCATGATTTTTTTAATGTTTTTTTATTTATTTCCTTGCTTTGCTTCTTAATTTTGCCCAGAAGTGCAAAAGGCTAAGTGTGGGGTTATTTGATGAGTAATTATATTCCCGTATTTTCTTCCCTTTCTGAACTTATTTTAATTAGTGTTTTGGGCTTAACTTTCTATTATTAGTGAATTTTTACTAATTGGGCTTCATTAGACCAATAATTTAGATTTTAATTAATTTGAATCTCTTTGATATATATTTTGCTCATTATTAATTTTAGGATAGTTTAAAGCAATTTTGGGCCTAGAAAATTAGGCCAGATGTCATATTACAGTTTAAAGCAATTTTGGACTAGGAAAATTTGGGCCAAATGTCATATTTTATTTTATACGGGTACTAACATTGGTTCACTGTTTTATTTATCCTTTTTTCTACAGATCTCCAAAAATCATGATTCTGAAAGAATTATAAACTGGACACATTCAGCTTTCCATAGGATCGAAAATGATTTAATTTGGAGCTAAATTGGATTTTACATATATTATCCAAAATGGATCAAGCGCACCAAGCCGACCCAATGGACATGCTTCAGTAATTTAAGTCTCCTAAATTCATTAGACCTCGAAAAACAGTAGAAACGGTGGAGTTTGAAAGCTAACTCAAAAGTATTTCACAGGAGACTAGAATCGCTTAATTTGAATATGTATTGAAAATACTGCACGTTTTTTAAGTTGGTGGATCTGCACTGAAGCCAACTTATGATGTGTTTTGTGGATCAGTTAGGCCCAAACCTAGATTAATATTAGAGTTACGGTTATTTATACAAGAGAGGCACAACACACGACACACAACATACAACACACAAGGACTACACAACCACCACACAACCGCCTTTCATCTTCTGTAATTTATATTCAAGTTTGTTTACTCTTCTGTCATTATTTTAAATTCTTGTTTCGATTTTAATTATGTTTCTTCTATTGCGTTTTCGACTTTCCATGGATAGCTAAATCTTTGTATTGATTTTCTGAGAAGAATGCAAGAAGATCTTTGAGGTTTTGTTATTCAATTTCATTTCGTTTGTTCTCTTAACTCTTCATCTTCTAATCTCGTTGTTGAATTATAATCTGTTTATGCTTAATAAACCGAAACTAATATCACAGTTTGCTTAATTCTGTGTTAGATATGAGATTATGTGATGTATGCAATGCTTAATTGTATAAGGATAATTTGGGGTTAATCTTTGCTTAGTTGGTTAATTTCATGTTGGAATAAGGGTTAAGGAAAATTTGGGATTCATCTTCGCTTAGTTAGTTAATTTCATATTGGAACAAGGGTTAAAGCTAATTTGAGATTAATATTTGCTTAGTTGATTACTTTTGGATTAGAATATAATTTGGGATTTATCTTCACTTAGTTGGTTAATTTCGAATTAATTTCGTAATCTAGGATAAGTGACACTACATTAGAATCAGGAAATCAATTGCATTTTAATCTGTTTTTATTCCGCATTTTTATAATCTGCTTTTGTTCTGTTTCATCTAATATTTTAATTTTGAAAAACTCCCCTTTTTGTTACTGTTCTAATTTGAAAATTTGATAAGCTTTTATAGAAATTTGTGGTCTTTGGGAGACGACCTAGGAAAACTTCCTAGTACTACATTTATCTGTTTTAATTATTTGACCGAGTACGTCATCGATCAAATTTGGCGCCGTTCCTGGGGACCAAGATTTTTGTCTAGGTTTTCAATTTTTATTTTCTGTTTTTGTTTTTGCTTTTTTGTTTTTATTTGAATATTTTATTTGATTTTTAGTTATTTAAATATTTTATTTGATTTTCAGTTATTTAATATTTTATTTGATTTGATGTTATTTGGATATTTTATTTGATTTTTAGTTATTTAAATATTTTATTTGATTTTCAATTTTTAATATTTTATTTGATTTGCTGTTATTTGGATATTTTATTTGATTTTCAGTTATTTAAATATTTTATTTGATTTTTAATTATTTAAATATTTTATTTGATTTTCAATTATTTAATATTTGATTTTCAGTTATTTAATATTTGATTTTCAGTTATTTGAATATTTTATTTGATTTGCTTGTTATTTGGATATATTATTTGATTTTTAGTTATTTAAATATTTGTTTTGATTTTCAGTTATTTGAATATTTTATTTGATTTGTCTGTTATTTGGATATTTTATTTGATTTTTAGTTATTAATATTTATTTGATTTGTTGTTATTTGGATAATTTATTTGATTTTCAGTTAATTGAATATTTTATTTGATTTTATGTTTAATTTAACATTCTTACTTCTCTTAATACTATTTTGATAGCCTACTCGTTGTTCTAAAACTCTTTTGGGTTAAAAAATATATAAAAAAATAAAAAAATAAATATAAATAATAATTCAAAAAATAATTTCATCTCTAATATATTTTTCTAGCTTTATTTAAAAAAAATTATAATTTCCATTCTCATAGGAAACTCTAGATATAGCTTGGTAGTATGAGAGTGCATGTTTAGGAGGGTTCTGGCTAGGAAAGACTTGGTACTTAAGCGTGTTCATTAGTGACCCACCTCTCTTTCCTGGGAACCTACTTGGTGTACTTGTTCACGGTCTACCGTTGTCATTCCAGTAAACAACTGATTTTTTTTAGGATTTTTTTTTGTTAACTCTTGGGAAATACATGAATTGTTGAATATAGTGCATGGCTAGAAGCAATCCTGATCTTTTACAACCTTTTGATCCTAAGATAGACAAAACCTTTCATAGATTAGTTAGACATTCTAGGAATTCATCTCTTGAGTCTGAACCATTAGATAGTCATAGTGAGACTACTGCACCTAATATACCTTCTTCTGATAATTTCAAAACTAATAACATGGGTGATCAACCTATTGGACCTCGTGAAAGAACACTAGGGGAGCTTACTGCTCCTGAATTCACATATGATAGCTTATGTATCCAATATCCTAATGAAGATGTGCCTTATGTTCTTAAAACTGGACTCATACACTTGTTGCCCAAGTGTCATCGTTTTGTAGGTGAAGACCCTCACAAACACTTAAAGGAATTTCACATTGTCTGTTCCACCATGAAACCTGTGAATGTCCAAGAAGACCATGTGTTTCTGAAGGCTTTTCCTCATTCCTTGGAGGGAGTTGCAAACGATTGGTTGTACTACTTAGCTTCCAGGTCCATTACTAGCTGGGAAGATCTGAAAATGACGTTCCTGGAGAAATTCTTCCCTTCATCCAGAACCATTGCAATCAGGAAGGATATCTCAGGAATTAGGCAACAGGTTGGAGAAAACCTCTATGAGTACTGGGAGATATTCAAGAAGTTATGTGCAAGCTGTCCCCACCACCAAATCTCCGAACAACTATTGCTTCAATATTTTACGAGGGTCTGAATAACATGGAAAGAAGTATGATTGATGCTGCAAGTGGTGGTGCACTTGGGGATATGACTCCTACAGAGGCTAGACAGTTGATAGAGAAAATGGCTCGAATTCCCAAAAATTCAGTGTAAGGGGTGATGCAATAGTTATTAAAGGAGTAAATGATATGGCTACAAACTCCTCTACTGAAATAAAAAAACTGGACAAAAAAATTGATGTCTTAGTGAATTTAGTCACTCAACTTGCTGTAACCCAAAAGAATGATGCTACATCTGAAAAAGTTTGCGGTATTTGTACTTCCATAAATCATTATATAGATGGTTGTCCCTCATTACAATCTACAGAACTAGATGCTCCACAAGCTTATGTTGCAAACATTTACAACAACAGAAGTCCACAGTAGCAGCATAATTTTGACTTGGCTTCAAATAGATACAACCCAGGTTGGAGAAATCATCCAAACCTGAGATGGTCCAATCAACAGCCATAACCACAAACATCAGCAACAACAACAACATCCTCCCACTTTCCAAAACAATGCTGGACCGAGCAAATATGTGCCTCCACCTTTTAAACAACAGTATCAGAGACAAAATGAAGCTCCAATAACAACACCAGCTCCAAATCCTCAACCTTCACTTGAAGAGCTGGTCAAGCAGATGACCCTACAAAATATGCAGTTGCAACAGGAGGCAAGAGCTTCCATACAGGAGACAAGAGCTTCCATAAAGGAGACAAAAGCTTCCATCCAAAGCTTGACAAATCAGATGGGGCAGATCGCTACTCAGCTTAATCAGACATAGTCCCAAAATTCTGATAGATTGCCATCCCAAACAGTGCAAAATCCGAAAAATGTCAGTGCCATCACTTTGAGATTTGGTAAGCAGGTTGATATCCCAATAGCCGCACCTGTACTAGAAATTGTGCCTACACCTCAGACAGACAATCTTGCTGCATCAAATACAAAGCATCCTGAGCAAGGGGAGCCTAAGATGATAGTACAAAATCCTCTAGTTCTACTGCACAGAGTAGTTGGCAGCTGTAGCAGCCTCCTATCCCTTTTCCATTCCCACCAAAAATCCCTCCAAGTAAAAGGATGGAAGAAGTTGACAAAGAGATTCTAGAAACATTCAGGAACGTGGAGGTGAACATTCCTCTTTTGGATGCCATCAAGCAAATTCTTAGATATGCCAAATTTCTGAAGGAGTTGTCTACACACAAGAGAAAGCTAAAGGGAAATGAGCGGATTAGCATGGGCAAAAATGTGTCAGCACTAATAGGTAAATTTGTTCCTCAAATTCCTGAGAAGTGCAAAGACGCAGGTACTTTTTGTGTGCCTTGTATCATGGGTAATTATAAATTTGAAAATGCCATGCTTGATATGGGTGCTTCAATTAATGTCATGCCTCTGTCTATATTTAAATCTCTTTCTCTTGGACCCCTGTAACCTACGAATATAGTTATTCAGTTGGAAAACAGGAGTGTTACCCACCCTACATGTTTCATTGAGGATATCTTAGTTAGGGTTGGTGAGTTGATTTTCCTTGCTGATTTTTATATTCTTGATATGGATGAGGGATTTTCACGTGGTTCTGCACCCATCATTTTAGGAAGACCATTTTTAAAGACTGCACAAACCAAGATTGATGTGCATGCAGGGACCTTATCTATGGAATTTGATGACATTGTGGTGCGATTTAATATTCTAAATGCCATGAAACACCCATCTGAGGAGATAGATCTAGGAACCACCATGATCGGGAAGACTTTGTTTGTTTTAGCTAAACAAAGTTGCTACTTGATGACCTCAACACCTATACCATTTGAGGAGATAGATCCAGGACCCACTATGATCAGGAAGACTTTGTTTGTTTTAGCTAAACAAAGTTGCTACTTGATGACCTTAACACTTATACCATCTGAGGAGATAGATCCAGGACCCACCATGATCAGGGAGTTCTTCTTCAACTCTTTTATCTTGCTTGTCCTATTTGTTTAGTGGATATGATTGTGTTTACATTGAGGACATTGTAGGTTTATATTCTATGTTTTATGTATAGTTTTGCATATTTTTCTTTGATTTCTGGGTTTTGTATAAGTAGTAGGCACTTACTTCACTCTTGGATATGAGTTGCTTCATATTCTATGGATTGAAATCCTTGTTCTTCTTTGCATGTCAAGTTGATTTTGAGGTTTGAGAGGTTGAATTGAATGTAACAGATTTACCCTGTGTGAGGATTTGAGTCACTCTCTATTCTTTCTTTCTTGTGTGTTATGCCTCTTGACTGCTTACACAGTGGCCTTGACTTGACTCTTTTTTATACTTCTTGATTCACATGCATGTTGGAGATAATTTAGACATTTTTGTTCTTATAAGCCTCTAGCCAAATGAGCCTACCTTGAATCATTCCCTTTGATAGCCCGTTTGAGCCGATGACCTTTTTTTTTCATTGTTTTATAGCTCATTACAAGCCCTTAGCCTGAAAAACCAAGATTACCCTACCTTAGGAAATTTTGGAGCTTTGGAATTGTTTTGGGAATGGGTGCTCAAATAATGGCGGGGTTGTACCTAGTTGTGTTGGTTCTTGGATTCTTCATTTGTGTATATATGAGTGGCTATGTCGTTTTCTTTTATCTTTGAGGAAAAAAATTGAAAAAAAATGAAAAAAAAATGAAATGAAAAAAAAGAAGAAAAGAGAAAGAAAGAAAAGAAATATGTTGGGCTTGGGCATTGTGTGAGGATTGAAATTGGTGGATTTACTTTCATGTGTATTTTTTACTCATTCCCCATTGCTCCTCTATTTTCTTTGGTCTTTAAGCTACTTATCCATACATTCCATACCTTGTCCTTAGCCCCATTACAACCTTTGAATGTCTTTTTGATCTTTACGTGCATGTGTTTCTGGTTGTTGATTTTAGAGGCTTGCCAAGTCTATGTGGTGCTTTGAGAGTAAATTTAGCCTAAACACTTGAGTGATATAGTGCATATCTTGTGAGGTTCAGTTGATTTTCATTTACCTCTTAAGCAGATTGATTTTCTTGACATATTTTGAATTGTTTGGACGATGTTTATAGATGTCTGGTTTCTTTGACTCTTTGAGTGTTGGAGGTTGTCTTTTGTTTCCCAGGTTTCATTAAGGAGTATGTAATTCTGTTTATGTTTTTGTTTGTTGTTATTTTTGTCTTTGATTTTGTTTCTATCCTTTGCATGATTTTTTTTAATGTTTTTTTATTTATTTCCTTGCTTTACTTCTTAATTTTTCCCAGAAGTGCAAAAGGCTGAGTGTGGGGTTATTTGATGAGTCATTATATTCCCATATTTTTCTTCCCTTTCTGAACTTATTTTAATTAGTGTTTTGGGCTTAACTTTCTATTATTAGTGAATTTTTACTAATTGGGCTTCATTGGGCCAATAATTTAGATTTTAATTAATTTTAATCTATTTGATCTAATTTTTGCTCATTATTAATTTTAGGATAGTTTAAAGCAATTTTGGGCCTAGAAGATTGGGCCGGATGTCATATTACAGTTTAAAGAAATTTTTGGCTTGGAAAAATTGGGTCAAATGTCATAATTTATTTTATACGGGTACATTGATTTACTTGTTTTATTTATCATTTTTGCTACAGGTCTCCAAAAATCATGATCTTGAAAGAATTATACACTAGACACATTCAACTTTCCATAGGATCTAAAATCATTTAATTCGGAGCTAAATTTGATTTTACATAAATTATCCAAAATGGGTCAAGCGCACCAGAGCCGACCCAATGGACATGCTTCAGTAATTTAAGTCTCCTAAATTCATTAGACCTTCAAAAATAGTAGAAACTATGTAGTTTGAAAGCTAACTCAAAATGCTTTCAAACAAGACCAGAATCGCTTAATTTAAAAAAGTATTGAAAATACTGCACGTGTTTGAAGTTGGTGGACCTGCACTGAAGCCAACTTATGATGTGTTTTGTGGATCAGTTAGGCCCAAACCTAGATTAATATTAGAGTTAGTGTTGAACATTCAAGGACTTGATGTTGCACCTGATGGACATGAAGATTGTTGATTTTGATGATGATTCAAGAATACAAAGACTTAGAATGTTGAAGACTTGTTTTATATTGTAATAACTCTGTTTTGATTAGATTGAGTCTATAATATTAGAGTTTAAGATAGCCGGAACATTGTTTGCACCTTAGAAGCTTCAAAAAGCTCAAATTTATCATCCAGGCTCGGCTTTAATCGATTAAATAGGGAAATAATCGATTAAAACAGTGAGAAAAACCATTTTCTGTATCTGCTCACTAGTTTAATCGATTAAACCACCTGTTAATCGATTAACAGGCCTGTTAATCGATTAACAACCCTTTTAATCGATTAAAACAGAGAGTTTTGGGGTTCTGTTGATTTTGGCTCTGTAATAATCGATTAACACTTCATTTAATCGATTATTTCAGTCAGATTTTGATTTTTAACTTCAAATCAACCCTAATTCCGAAATTCCCAATTCCCAAACCCTAATTTCTCTACTTAAACTTCTCTATGGCACTCAGAAATAAAGAACAACATTTTTCATACAAAAGTTAAGTGTTGTAGTGCCAAAGAACTGTTTGTTGCAAGAAAAAGGGGCTTTTGGAACCTAGTGTGGGCTAGAAGCGATAAGAATCACTAAGTGGAGTTCTTAGTGGATTGTGTGTTGTGCCGTCTCTAGGGAAAGTTGTTCTTCATCTCTTGTGGATTTCAAGAGAGGTGTTTTCTTATCTTTATCTTTTCAATCGTAATTTGTTTGTAACAACTTGATTATAGTGACAGCGTTAATCCTCTGTTTGAGTGATTAGCAACTGGACGTAGGGTCTTTTGATCCGAACCAGTATAAATTTCCTGTGTAAGATTCTCTTCTCTTCTCTATTTACATTTACACAGTTTTTAATCGGTAAAATTTGGGGAAAATTTTGAAAACCTAATTTTTATTAAGAAACCAATTCACCCCCCCTCTTGGTTTTTGTCCGACCACGTGAACATTCCGCTGCGCGATTCTAACAAGTGGTATCAGAGCTTGCTTTGATAGTTATTCAAACTTTTCGAAAATGGCCGGACAAAATCAAACTTTTGCCGAAGGTGCGTCTATCAACAGACCCCCACTTTTTGCGGGTCAAAATTATCCTTTCTGGAAGGTAAGAATGCAAATCTTTTTAGAGTTTGTTGATAGAGGCGTTTGGGACGCTATTTTAAACGGTCCATATATTCCTAAAGTTACTCAGAACGGTGTTGACGTTCCCAAACCTTTTTCTAGATGGACTGCAGAGGAAAACAGAAAAGCATAATTTGATGTTAGGGCTAGAAATATAATTTCATCTGCTTTAACCCTTGACGAGTTTTACAGGATTTCAGTTTGTAAAAGTGCTCAGGAGATGTGGGAAATGTTAAGAGTAACCCATGAAGGTACCGATGACGTTAAGAGAGCACGGAAGAATTCCTTAATCCAAGAATACGAGATGTTCCGGATGCAACAAGGCGAAACGATATTTGACGTTCAAAAGCGTTTCACTCTTATTGTGAATCATCTCACCGGATTAGGTAAAATCTTTGACGTTGATGAATTGAATGTTAAAATTTTAAAATCTTTGGATAGGAAATGGCAACCTAAGGTGACGGCCATCTCGGAGTCACAAAACCTTGCCACTATGTCAATGGCGGCGCTCTTTGGAAAGCTAAGAGAGCATGAGCTTGAGCTTGGAAGGCTAAATGAAGAAGAAGGACAATTTCAAAAGAAGAACTTAGCCTTCAAAACCGAATTTTCCAAAGGTAAAAATAAGAAAGAAGAAGAAGACTCGGAAAATGAAGAAGAAGAGTTGAGTCTTATGATAAAGAAGTTCACCAAATTCATGAAAGCTAAAGGAAGGCATCCTTTCAAAGGTAAGGGAAAGGTAAGAGAAAGTACTTCCGTTAATATAAAATGTTATGGTTGTGGTGAAGCAGGGCATGTAAAGACCGAATGCCCAAACAAGAAAAACGATGAAAACAAAGGCAAAAAGGTCTTCAAGAAGAAAGCTTATATTGCTTGGGACAACAGTGATTCAAGTTCAGAATCAAGTGACTCGGAAGTAGAAGCAAATATTTGCTTAATGGCAAATGACAACATCTCTTCCGACTTTGAGGTAAGTGATTCTGACTCATGTTCAAGTGATGATGATAATAATTATGATGAATTGCAAAATGCTTACAATGAATTATTTAGTGCCTTTAAGAATTTGAAAAATGAATATAAAGTTGTAAAGAAGAATTTAAGTAGATCCGAAAAGGAAATTGACTCTTTAAAAACAAAAATCACATGTTTAGAAGAAAAGGAATTATTAGAAACGAAAATTGTATGTTTAGATGAGGATAATGATAAGAACCTAGCATGTGCAACTTGTAAAGAGCATGAATATGACATAGATATTCTTAACCATTTTCTAGACAAAGCCGAAAAGGAAATAGACTCTTTAAAAATGAAAATCACATGTTTAGAAGAAAAGGAATTATTAGAAACGAAAATTGTATGTTTAAATGAGGAAAATGACAAGAACCTAGAATGTGCAACTTGTAAAGAGCATGAATATGACATAGATATTCTTAACCATTTGCTAGACAAAGCCGAAAAGGAAATAGATGATATTAAGAAGCATGAAATGGTGTTTGCTCAAAATAATGTAAATCATAAAGTTTCTTTGAAAAAGTCTAAAAGGAAAAATAAAAGAGTATGGGTAGAAAAAGGAACTAGAGCATGTTTTGTAAGAAATGCATCTTATTCTAAAGCTACATCAAAAACATGTTTTTATTGCATGAAACAAGGTCACACTTCTAATAAATGTAAAATTAAACATTTTGGTGTTCCTAAAGGTAAATACATTTGGGTTCCTATTGTTAAATAACTTGGTATGTCACTAACCCCAAGGACCCAAAAGTTGTGGGGACCTAAGTTTACTATGTTTTTGTTTTGTAGGAAACTTCCAAATCAAAGAAGTCTATGTGGTATCTTGATAGCGGATGCTCAAAACATATGACCGGTGATAAATCTAAATTTGTGAGTTTCAAAGCTAAGGAACAAGGATATGTAACTTATGGGGACAACAACAAAGGGAAGATTCTTGGAATTGGAAACATAGGTGGTGCAAACACTTTGGAGATCAAGGATGTGCTTCTTGTTGATGGATTAAAGCATAATCTCCATAGCATAAGTCAACTATGTGACAAAGGATTCAAGGTAATCTTTGAAAGTAAATTTTGCACCATACATTTGATAGATTCCGAAAATGTAGAATTAAAAGGCATTAGGCATAACAACATATATTTAATTGATTTGGATTGCTTACATAATTCTAGCATAACATGTTTAGTTGATAAGGAAGAGAACCCTTGGTTATGGAATAAGAGGGCAGCTCATATAAATATGCATCATTTGAACAAATTGATTTTAAAAGACTTAGTTATTGGTTTGCCTAAGTTAAAATTTGAAAAAGATAGATTGTGTGATTTATGTCAAAAAGGTAAACAAGTAAAATCATCATTTAAATCTAAGAATGTTATTTCCACTTCAAAACCCCTAGAATTATTACATTTAGATTTATTTGGACCTTCTAGGATAAAAAGCTTTGGTGGAAATTATTATGGCCTTGTGATTGTTAATGATTACTCTAGATATACATGGACATTTTTCCTAACTATGAAAAGTGAAGCTTTTAAGGTCTTTAGAAAATTTGCAAAACAAATTCAAAATGAGAAAGACTTAAGAATTAAAGTTTTAAGAAGTGACCATGGTGGTGAGTTTCAAAATGAAAAGTTTGAAAATTATTGTGAAGAAAATGGAATATTACATAACTTTTCTGCTCCTAGGACTCCCCAACAAAATGGTGTAGTTGAAAGGAAAAATAGGTCATTAGAGGAACTTGCTAGAACTATGTTAAATGAATCTAATGTTCCTAAGTATTTTTGGGCTTGGGCTGATGTGGTTAGTACTGCATGTTATGTTTTAAATAGAATGCTCATTAGGTCAATTATTAAATCAACTCCTTATGAATTGTTTAATGGTAGAAAGCCTAATGTTGCTCATTTGAAAATTTTTGGATGTAAGTGCTTTGTGTTGAATAATGGAAAGGACAACTTAGGAAAA
Source organism: Sphenostylis stenocarpa (assembly GCA_963425845.1). Taxonomy (NCBI): domain Eukaryota; kingdom Viridiplantae; phylum Streptophyta; class Magnoliopsida; order Fabales; family Fabaceae; genus Sphenostylis; species Sphenostylis stenocarpa. The sequence continues at coordinate 59,854,677 of OY731404.1, forward strand.
TTTGACTCTAAAGCCGATGAGGGCATTTTCTTAGGTTATTCATTAACTAGCAAAGCTTACAGGGTGTTTAATAGAAGAACGTTAAATATAGAAGAATCTATACATGTTACTTTTGATGAGATTGTAGACCTTGAGGGAAATCCTCTTGAGTCAAATAAAGAACTTGCAGGTGATGATGAATATATAAGAGAGGCTCTTGATGAATTATATTTGGAAGAAAATGAGCCTTCTCAAATGCCTGAATTAGCAAAATAATGGCAATCACCTAGAGGACTCTCAATGGACAATATCATAGGTGACATCTCAAAAGGGGTAAGAACTAGAAATATGACTAATTTCTGTATCTCTGTAGCTTTTGTGTCACAGATAGAACTCAAAAACATTGAGGAAGCACTTAAAGATGACCAATGGTGCATAGCTATGCAAGAGGAACTTAACCAATATGAAAGGAATCAAGTCTGGGAATTAATCCCAAGAGAAGAGTCACATGAAGTTATTGAAACCAAATGGGTGTTTAGAAACAAACTTGATGAAGATGGGAACATAACAAAGAATAAAGCCAGACTTGTTGCCAAAGGCTATTGTCAGGAGGAAGGTATAGACTATGATGAAACTTATGCTCCTGTTTCCAGGTTAGAGGCTATACGCCTACTTCTTGCATATGCATCTTTGATGAAATTTAAATTATATCAAATGGATGTTAAGAGTGCATTTTTGAATGGTTTTATTAAAGAAGAAGTTTATGTGGAGCAACCCCCTGAATTTGAAGATTTTAAATATCCTAATCATGTTTTTAAATTAAAGAAAGCTTTATATGGGTTGAAACAAGCTCCTAGATCTTGGTATGAAAGGCTAAGTAGTTTCCTAACATCAAATGATTTTTCTAGAGGAAAAATAGATTCTACTCTGTTTATAAAGAAAGTTAAAGAACATATCTTATTGGTCCAGGTATATGTTGATGATATTATTTTTGGATCAACTGATAATTCGTTGTGTGTAGAATTTGCTAAGATAATGCAGGGAGAGTTTGAAATGTCTATGATGGGAGAATTGACATTCTTCCTTGGACTACAAATCAAGCAACTTAAAGATAGCATTTTCATCTCTCAAACCAAATATTGCAAAGAGATTCTTAAAAAGTTTGGAATGGACACCTCAAAGGAAGCTAACACACCCATGGGAACTTCATGTTATTTAGACAAGGATGAATCAGGTTTGGAAGTTAATCAATCTATGTATAGAGGTATGATAGGTTCACTGTTATACTTAACTGCAAGTAGACCTGATATTATGCATTCTGTCTGTGTGTGTGCTAGATTTCAGGCTTGTCCAAAAGAATCTCACCTAATTGCAGTAAAACATATCTTAAAATATTTAAAAGGAACTACTAGTTTTGGTTTATGGTATCCATCTGATGCGTGTACTAGTTTAATAGGATATTCTGATGCTGATTATGGTGGATTCAAAATTGATAGAAAAAGCACTAGTGGGACATGTCATTTGTTAGGTTCATCCTTAGTATCTTGGCATTCTAAGAAACAAGCTTGTGTTGCTTTATCTACCACTAAAGCTGAATATATTGCAGCTGGTAGTTGTTGTGCTCAAATTTTGTGGATGAAACAACAATTAGAAGATTATAGTATATTTTTAAATGGCATTCCTTTGATGTGTGATAATACGAGTGCAATTAATCTTACTAAGAATCCAGTAATGCACTCTAGGACTAAGCACATAGAAATAAGACATCACTTTTTGAGAGATCATATCAGCAAAGGAAACTGTAAAATAGAGTATGTTGATACAAAGCATCAATTAGCAGATATCTTTACTAAGCCTCTACCCAAGGATAGATTTTATGATCTTAGAAGAGACCTAGGGATATTAGAAATAACTTAAATTTTGCTTATTTAGACAGTTTTTGGATGATTGTAATGTTAAAATTCATTATATAGAATGTTAATAGTTTATCATGTGTTAAAACCTCAAAAATTTGATGTACTCTCTGGAATAATCGATTAATTGGAGTTATAATCGATTATTTGCATCCAAAACACTCAAAACAGGATATTCCTCTCTGGATTAATCGATTAATTCACAAATTAATCGATTAAATACAACATTAATCGATTAACTGCACAATTTAATCGATTAATTGGTTCTAGCACTGGTTTAATCGATTAATCTGAGTTTTAATCGATTAAACCTGGCAAGTTTGGCTTCCTAGCCGTTGCCAACGGATCTCTTGACCTATATTCCCTTCCATATGACCATTGGACATGCTTGATTATAAATAGGGACTTCCATTTCACTTCTACTCACTTCTATCTCTTGAAATCAAGCTTTCTTGCCTTATTCTATCAATATTGCCTTCTTCTCACTACACTTAGCTTTCTAAATCTTCTTGTTCCTCTTCTAATCCTTCAATGGCCTCATCTTCTCGTGCAAAAATCCCCACTAGAAGAAGATCTACACCCTCATCTCATCCCCGTCCTAATTCTGTAGAAGGATGGATTTCTGATGCAGATGTCCAACAAGATTTTCTGACCTATTGGAAGGAACGTGCTATTATTTCTCCTAAGTTTCTTATTGGTGAGCAATTCATCAATAGGGGATTCAACTTTCCTAACCTTCTTGAAATTCAAGGAGTTCTCCCTTTCATCCAAATGCAAGGTACGTATTATCCTGACTTAGTTAGGGTATTTTACTCTAGGTTCAAATTCAGAGATCAAATTGCTACCTCTAGAGTAAAAGGTGTCACAATTATTCTTGACGATGATATTTGGGAGAACGTTGCCCACTTTCCAATTAGAGAAGATGCTATTAACATTTATGGTGAGTTAGATGACTTTGACAGGTTCTTAGCTTACCGTTCTTTTCTGCGTAATCCCTCCATGGAGATTGGGCGTCTCCTTCTTGCTGGTCCTTTGAAAAAGGAGGAACGCATGATTTTACATCTACTTGTCTGGATCCTCTGTCCCCGGGCTACGAATCATGCTCAATGTTCTTCAATTGATCTTCGTATTATTCATGCCATAATGAATAATGAGCCTTTAGATTGGGGTGTTCTTGTCACCATGACTATGTTAAAAGCCAAACGTCATCCCACATTCAAAATTCCATATGCCCTCCTTGTCTATCGCATTCTTGAATATAAGGGAGTAAATGTTGAAGGTGAACAAACAGTACGCAAAAATAACTTGAATCGCATGCTCGACAGCCCTTTGATCGACCTACAAATGGTGCGCGTCAACGATATTTATGTTCACAAGGATGACGTTCCAAACCAAGGTGATGATAATGAAGGTTCTGATGAAGATATGCCTCCTGCTGCTGAGTTTCCCTCTGATCCAATCCAAAGTGTTGGAACTTCCTCTACTCATCATGAAACCTGACAATCCATGGAAGACATGTTATCTGACATGAATCAGAGAATGCAGTCATTCTTCACTCTTTCTAGAGTACGACATGAGGAAATAATTCACCGTATATCTGATGTAGATGATAAAGTGTGTCGTTTATAAAATAGATTTGATGCACACTTTCATAGTGATGATAGTGAAGAATTTTAGGTTTGTTGTTATATTGTAATGATTGCTTATCTCTGAAATAAAATATGGTGTTTTGTTTTTGCTATGATTGAGGGGGAGTTTTCTCTAAATTATGCATATTTTGAGGGGGAGCTCTTATGTTTGTAATAGATGAATTAGTTTTTGATTCTAATCAAAATAGGGGGAGAAAATATTTAAAGCCTAATATGATTGTTTTTAAATATTATCTGGTATATTATCTGGTATGTTTAATGTGTTTGTTAGTATGATAGATAAAACAGGTTATTACAAGGCTTTAAAAGATAATTTTGATCATCATCAAAAAGGGGGAGATTGTTGAACATTCAAGGACTTGATGTTGCACCTGATGGACATGAAGATTGTTGATTTTGATGATGATTCAAGAACACAAAGACTTAGAATGTTGAAGACTTGTTTTATATTGTAATAACTCTGTTTTGATTAGATTGAGTCTGTAATATTAGAGTTTAAGATAGCCGGAACATAGTCTGCACCTTAGAAGCTTCAAAAAGCTCAAATTTATCATCCAGGCTCGGCTTTAATCGATTAAATAGGGAAATAATCGATTAAAATAGTGAGAAAAACCATTTTCTGTATCTGCTCACAGGTTTAATCGATTAAACCACATGTTAATCGATTAACAGGCCTGTTAATCGATTAACAGCCCTTTTAATCGATTAAAACAGAGAGTTTTGGGGTTATGTTGATTTTGACTCTGTAATAATCGATTAACACTTCATTTAATCGATTATTTCAGTCAGATTTTGATTTTTAACTTCAAATCAACCCTAATTCCGAAATTCCCAATTCCCAAACCCTAATTTCTCTACTTAAGCTTCTCTATGACACTCAGAAATAAAGAACAACCTTTTTCATTCAAAAGTTAAGTGTTGTAGTGCCAGAGAACTGTTTGTTGCAAGAAAAAGGGGCTTTTGGAACCTGGTGTGGGCTAGAAGCGATAAGAATCACTAAGTGGAGTTCTTAGTGGATTGTGTGTTATGTCGTCTCTAGGGAAAGTTGTTCTTCATCTCTTGTGGATTTCAAGAGAGGTGTTTTCTTATCTTTATCTTTTCAATTGTAATTTGTTTGTAACAACTTGATTATAGTGACAGCGTTAATCCTCTGTTTGAGTGATTAGCAACTGGACGTAGGGTCTTTTGATCCGAACCAGTATAAATTTCCTGTGTAAGATTATCTTCTCTTCTCTATTTACATTTACACAGTTTTTAATCGGTAAAATTTGGGGAAAATTTTGAAAACCTAATTTTTATTAAGAAACCAATTCACCCCCCCCCTCTTGGTTTTGGTCCGACCACGCGAACATTCCGCTGCGCGATTCTAACAGTTAGGGTTATTTATATAAGAGACGCACAACACACGACACACAACACACAAGTACTGCGCAGCCACCACACAGCCGCCTTTCATCTTCTTCAATTTATATTCAAGTTTGTTTACTCTTCTGTCATTATTTTAAATTCTTGTTTCGATTTTAATTATGTTTCTTCTATTGCATTTTCGACTTTCTATGGATAGCTAAATCTTTTTATTGATTTTCTGAGAAGAATGCAAGTAGATCTTTGAGGTTTTGTTCTTCAATTTCATTTCGTTTGTTCTCTTAACTCTCCATCTTCTAATCTCAATGTTGAATTATAATCTGATTATGCTTAATAAACTGAAACTAATATCACAGTTTGCTTAATTCTATGATAGATATGAGATTATGTGATGTATGCAATGCTTAATTGTATAAGGATAATTTGGGGTTAATCTTCGCTTAGTTGGTTAATTTCATGTTGGAATAAGGGTTAAGGAAAATTTGGGATTAATCTTCGCTTAGTTGGTTAATTTTATATTGGAACAAGGGTTAAAGCTAATTTGAGATTAATCTTCGCTTAGTTGATTAATTTTGGATTAGAATATAATTTGGGATTTATCTTTGCTTAGTTGGTTAATTCGAATTAATTTCGTAATCTAGGATAAGTGACATTGCATTGGAATCAGGAAATCAATTATATTTTAATATGTTTTTAATCCGCATTTTTATAATCTGTTTTTGTTCTGTTTCATCTAATATTTTAATTTTGAAAACCCCCCCTTTTTGTTACTGTTCTAATTTGAAAAATTGATAAGCTTTGATAGAAATTCGTGATCTTTGGGAGGTGACCTAGGAAAGCTTCCTAGTACTATATTTATTTGTTTTAATTATTTGACTGAGTACGACATCGATCAATGGGCCAGTACAAAAATTAAGGGAGTATATGGATGCATGCGCATGGGCTTACCATGACATGCCAAAACATCAGAATCCAACATCATAAATCCTCTCCCTACCAACCTAAGATAAATGGTGCAATAGAGGCAACTAATTAGAACATCAAGAAGATCATCCTAAAGATGGTCAAAACCTATAAGGATTTGCATGAAACGTTGCCCTTTACCCTTCATAAGATATCAAACTTTCACGAAAGCTACTCCATTCTCCATTAAATATGACATGGAGGTCGTATTTTCGATAGAGGTCGAAATACCTTCCCTGCCAATTGTCACGGAAACAAAAAGGGACATAAGCTGAATGGGTCCAAAGCCAATACGACCAGTTGAACCTAATAAAAGAAAAATGGTTGGACGTTATACGCCGTGAATAAGGTCTATCAAAAGGCTTACAACAAAAAGGTCAACCACCATTCTTACCGTGAGGGGGATTTAATGGTAAAGAAAAAGAACTTCGACACCAGGTCAACCCTTCGTGGTCAAGCAAGCTTTCTAAGGAGGAACTTTTATCCTCACGAACATGAATGAAAAAGAACTTCGACACCAGGTCAACCCCGATACGATGAACAAGTATTATGCTCGAAGGACATTGCTCATAACCCGCCAGGATGAAAACCCGCAAAAGGCATCCTGGGAAAAAGTTAGGGTCCACACGCCTCGCTAGGGTACACCCTAGGCAAAAGATTAGAGACTTAAAAAAAGAAGAAGAAGAAAAGGGGAAGAAGAGAAGAAAGAAAAATCCCTTAAGAGCAATGGTTGTTGTAGTAAAAAACCAGAAGGTGGCTAAGGTAACATCCTTCCAGAAGCAAACAACCTTGCATAGTCTTCACCCCGGGCTCAAACATCTCAACAGAAGCAACTAGGAGAACTAGGGGCAAATATCATAGACACGATTGTTGTAGCCCACACAGTGTAGCCAACCTTGGTCTGCCATTCTTCTAAATTCCATTTGTAATCCTTTTGTGAAAATAATGAACCTTTTGCTCATGCATATCAATAAAATTATCTTTCATTTCATTTCTCTTGACCAAATTATGGGAGTACCTCTTTATTGATAAATCATAAATATATGCAAAGTCATTTTGTCAAGGGAAAATCATGCATCATAAACAAGGAAGCATTGAAAAAGAAAAAATGAAAATAAAAAGAATAATGCCTGCTAGGAGATTCTTAGGCAAAAGTTAGGGCAACCCGCTAGATCAAAAACCCGCAAAGGTAGGTCTAGGCAAAAGTTAGGGCATTAATAAAAAAGAAAAAAGCCCGCTAAGATATCCTAGGCAAAAATTAAGGCAGCCCTCTAGATCGAAAACCCGAAAAGGGCGGTCTAGGAAAAAGATAGGGCTAAACAAAAAATATGAATAAAAGAGGAGCCCCTTAGCATGATCAAAAAAAGTCTAACAGGAGAATGTCGGCCACTTTTCTAGATGCATCAAATAAATGAATAGATTGCACTTAGGGCATTCACACACTAGTAGTCGCACAAAATGACTCGGTCAAAATAAAAAATAAAAATTACTTCAGATAAATAACAAAAAATGAAAAACATTCTTATAAGGACACTAGCTCCATGTTTGTGTTTGAAAATAGGAAGCACCCAAAACAAGTCTCCAAATAATGCTCTCCCTAAAGAAAGCAGAGCAAGTTGTCACCAATAAAGCGACTCAAGCAAAATAAGAGCTTCCAAAGCCCCAAAGCTCCAATCCACCACCTTTCTGAAAGTGATGAAGATCTTATTGAATTATGTTGGCAAAGATCTTGTTGATTTGATGAAGTCAAAAATGAAGTCAAAGGCAACTTTGTGGCAGTCAAAGGTCACTTGGATAAAAGAGTAGAAGGTTTAGTGTGTCTGCAGCTCTCCTTAGGTATAATCATTTTTATCTTTCTGCTGCATGAGGTTTCTTCATTTAAAATATTTTGCAATTGCCTCTAAAAAATGTTTTAACGGTTAAAAACAAAGCATTTTGACAAAAGCTTTCTTAATCAACTATTTTAACTAATAACATATAAGCTTTATCAACTAAAATGTTCTTCACACTTTTATAACAGGATTTTAACTAATATAACTTCGAAATAACTGATTGTTTTCATTAAAGGAAGTTTTGAAAACCTTCAGTCAGTATTTTAACTGATACAGTTTCGAAATAACCGATTAAAATCACTTAAAATGTTCAGAGAAGTGTTCTGGCAGTATTTTAATCGATACAACTTCGAAATAATCGATTAAAACCACTTGGAGTACTGTTTGACCGATCAGAATTATTTTAATTTATTAAAACTGCGTTTCAATCGATTAAAACAACTTAGGAAAATTTATGCTAAGCGTTTTAATCGATTAAAACAGATTTTTATCAGTTAAAATCACTTGGAAAAGTTTATAAGAATGATTTGCAGTATTTTAATCGATTGAAAGACGAAACAATCGATTAAAACATATTGGAAGATTTTTTGTAAAGAGTTTTAATTGATATAAACGTTGTTGTATCAGTTAAAACAAATCTGGAAACGTTTTAATGGATTAAAAGAAGATTTAACAGATTAAAATAAGACTTTTAACAGATTAAAAGATTATTTTAACAGATTAAATAAACTAGCAGTTTTGAAAATCTTCTATATAAACAGTGTTGCTTGAACTTTTTATATATCATCTGAAACACATCTTTTGGCAATCAATCAAGCAATCAAAAGTGCTACTTTCAAGAAAGAATCACGCTAGTTTTTGTGAAGTTCATCAAAGTTCTTTCTTGAGGCAAAATTGCATTCTTTTAGAGAAGAAACACATATTGCAGAACTGCATAAAACTAGTTTGAGCGTTCTAAGTTTCTTCTATTTGTTTCTTTACTTTCTTTTACTATATTATGGGTGCCTGGAATTGTGGGCACTGGTTTTTGTAGCTGGAATTTGGTTACAGGGTAGGTCAAGAACTGGAATTTGGTTCTTGGTGAAAGGTTAGGTGCAGGAACTGGAATTATGGTTCTTGTGGTAGATTGAGTGTAAGGTTAAGGTTGTAATCCGTAAAACATTCAATCTAGTGGAACCCAGCTGGAATTTGGCTGGAGACTGGACGTAGCCACGGGATTGGGTGAACCAGTATAAACCTTGGTGATATCTTTCTAAACCTTTCTCTTCTTTAATTTTGTGACTGCATTTATTTTTGATTGCTTGCTGTGTGATTCAAGAACTGGTCAGATTTCTTAATCTTTGAAATAGATAATCTGTTAATTGCGAAAATCTTTCAAAGATCAATTCACCCCCCCTCTTGATCTCAGCCTACTTTTCTAACAATTGGTATCAGAGCAAGGGTCTTGAAAAATACTCAAGGCTTTCGGTCCAAATTTTTTAATGGCTGAAAACAAATTACCTTTTTTCTGAGGGGGCTTCTATTAATAGACCTCCACTGTTTTGTGGAACAGATTATCCTTTTTGGAAGATTAGGATGAAGATCTTTATTGAATCTATTGATAGAAATGTTTGGGATGTAATTGCTAGTGGTCCATTAATTACAGAAAAATAATGGTCCAGTTTAAATGATGAAGAAAAGAAAAAAGTTCAAAGTGATTTTACTGCTAAAAACATAATTACTTCTGCACTAAATATGGATGAGTTTTTCAGGGTCTCCCAATGCAAATCTGTCAAGGAAATGTGGGAAGTTCTTGAGGTTACTCATGAGGGAACAACTGATGTAAAGAGATCCAGAAAACATACTCTCATAAGAGAATATGAGACTGTTCAAAATGCAAACTGGAGAAAGTATTGCAGATGTGCGAGAATCGCTTCACTCATATCATCAATCATCTAATGGGCTTAGGTAAAACTTTTGATAAAGAAGAATTAAATATTAAAGTTCTGAAATGTCTTGACGAGTCATGGCGACCTAAGGTCACAACAATCTCGGAATCAAAAGATTTATCAGTCATGACAACGACTTCTTTGTTTGGCAAACTCGAGAGAACATGAAATGGAAATTAACAGATTCAATAAGCAAGAAGTCTCGAGAAAAAAGGTAGAAGTATAGCACTCAAGGTTGAAGAAAGAAGTCAAGAATCGGAGGAGGAAAGTGAAAATCTTGGACTTCTTGTCGAAAGTTCAACAAATTTCTCAAGAAAAAGATTCAAGATAAAGAAAAACATAAAAGGTATGAGAAGAAATCTGATTCTTTTAACTATAAATGTTATGGTTGTGGTAAGCGTGGTCATGTAAGAATGGAGTGCCCGAAAAAGAACAAATACAATGATAAGAAAGAGGAAAAAGTCAAAAGAAGAGCATATGCGACATGGGATGATAATGATACTTCATCAACGAGAAAATTCGATAATGAAGAAGCCAACTTGTGTCTAATGGCAAATCAAAATCATCAAACCAGCAGTGTAAGTTCTAACTCCTCTTCAAATTTAGTGAATTATAATTCATTACAAGAAGCATTTAATGAAATGCATGAAGAAACTAAGAAACTGCAAAAAGAAAATGATAGGCTAAAAGGCATGAATAATTGGCTAATAAACAAAGTAGATTCTCTTGAAAACAAAATTCTTGAAGATGAAACTGATCTTGACTTTTTAAAATTAATCCATGATAATTCTGATTGTGTATGCAATAAACCATGTAATAATTGTTTAGAATTACAAAAGAAGATTGATTTGTTATCACAAATTGTTTCAAAGTTTACACAAGGTCAAGCTAATCTTGATGTTCTTCTTGGGTCACAAAAACTAATTTTTGACAAATCTGGTATAGGATTTAAAGCTAGGATGAAGTCCAGAAAAACACATATAAACAGGAAATCATACTCATCATCAGTGGTTAAATGTTTCTACTGCATGAAAAAAGGCCATTCTGTAAAATATTGTAGAATCAAGAAGTATGCTATTCCTAGAGGTAGAATGAAGTGGATTCCCAAGAGAAATTCATTTCAAATAACCTGATCGGACCCAGTGATTATAAAAAGGGTACCAGAAACATGCTAAATCTGTTTTGCAGGAACAAAATCTGGAAGTCCCTTGGTGTTGATTACAGCAGAATTGATTCTGGTTTGGTAAACTGAATGTTTTAATTGATATAAAATAGTTTTAATCGGTTAAAATCACTTACAGAGAATATAAGAAAATCTGTCCGTATAGTTTTAATCGATTGAAATACAATTAATCGATTAAAATTCTGTCAGGAATTTTAGTTTAGCTGTTTTAATCGATTAAAAAGGATTTATATCAATTAAAATCACTAAGAGGTCAAATTTAATCGATTCTTGTTCGTTTTAATCAATTTAAATTCTAGTATCATTTTCTAAATTTCTTCCAGTACAGAAACAATCAGTTCTTTTATGTATTAATCGATCATTTTACTATTGCATTTTCAAACCTAATATTAAAGATCAATTTAATAGGTTAATTTGTTTATTAATTGATTAATTTGTTCCTGAAAATCATTTTTACAACATCCAATTGAAAATTGGTCAAGCAAAGCGAGTCAAAAATTCAAGTTACGTGTTAATCAAAATATGTATAATACATTTATTGCTTCGTTGACCAAGTCAAAAATTTATCAAAGAACAAAATAGTTGAAGTACCCACTGTCCAAAAACACTGTGCCTCTATCTTTGGTCAAGGGGACAATTACATTTAAAGCTGAAACGTTGCATTTCTGTCTCTTTGGATTTCAAAAATTTGAAATCCGATCTTCATCAAACCAGGTTCTGTACTTACCATTTCTCAACTTATCATCTTTCTTCTGTTTTCATATTTTCAAAATCTCCTATCGAATCTCTGCTGCAAACATGTTCAAAAGATCAAAATCAAGGAAGAAACAAAAGGGAGAGTCTTCCTCTGCTGGAAATCAGGGAGGCCACCTTGAAAATTGGTTCAGTAGTGATATAGATAAGATGAATAATTTCATCACTAATTTTAGTCAAAAGCAGCTTGTAATCCCCAAATTCATAAGGTTTGCTTGGCTAGATGAAGAAGGATTCACTTCGTTAAGAAGGAAACTGAAGAATAAAAAATTGAAGAATTTTCTAGAATATACTGGCAACATTCAACCAGATTTGGTAAGAGTTTTTTATGCAAATCTCACTGTCAGTGGTTCCACTTTAAGGTCTCAGGTAAAAGGAGTTAATATGGTCATTACTCCTGACATTTGGGATGAAGTTGTTGGCCTCAAAGATGTTGGTGTAAAAATCTCTAGAGGTAATATTGTTGAATTGCCAGAGTTTAACAAAATTCAATTTTTTCATATCTGTCTCAAAGATCAAGATGATTCGGTGAGAATTTTCAATGCTGGGAAGATGAGGCTTGAATCAAGAATTCTTGCCTTCATTATTGCATGGATGCTTACTCCAAGGGGGAGTAATCATGCTATACCCAATGAGGGTGATTTGGCTCTCATGTATTGTATTGAAAATAGGATTCGGGTTAAGCTGGGTCTATGTTATTAAAGACCACATGGTAAAAGCCAAGAGGCTTGCTTATTATAAATTGCCTTATGCTTTGTTGATCAATAAATTTTTTAGACATTTTGCAGTGGATTTAGAAGGGGAGTATGTGGAAACTCCAAAAGCATCTAATGAGATTGATGACTCTACCCTACGAAAAATGGGGTTTATTAAAATTGATGATGAATGGATTTCTAAGGTTGATGCTGGAATGTCTGAGGGTGAGGAAGACAATGATGAAGAAGATGAGCAAGGTCAAATTCCTTCCTCTCCAGCTGCTGCAGAGGTTCCCGAATCTACCAGTGGTCAAGCTTCATATGAAAATATGGAGATCATTCCCTGCATGGAGCCGCCTGACCATGAGACTCCTCTGTCTCAATTTGAAAGGACAATGCTTTCTCAAATGGCCACAATGCAGGAAAACTAGAGAAAGCATATGCAGATGACATATCAACATTTCCAGCAGACAAATAATCAGTTCACATCCCTTGGAAACCAGATTGCTGATATCTACACCAAACTCGGAAGATATGCGACTCAACCAAGGGAACTGGGATGATTGAGTTTTTCTTTTTTTGGACAAAAAGGGTCCATTCTTATCTTTTTTCTCTTTACGTCATATTTCTTTTGCTTCTAATTTTCTTTTATGGATCTGTAATATTAACTGGTTATTAACCGGAAACAATCCTTTTAGCTTTGATTAATATAATGTAGGTTTTAAGTCGAATCAAGAAAACCTAGATAGAATTTAACATAGATCCCTGATAATTTTAGCTGATACAAAATGAATTGAATCGATTAAAAGAAACATTTACATAGGAAATTCACAACAAAATAATCGATTAAACTGCGTATCAATCGATTAGAATCTATATGTCATATATTTGTATCAACTAAAACTAGTTTACATCAGTTAAATTAGCTAAATAAAATACTATTCTGATTTTGATGAATCTATTGGTTAAAATTTAATTGATGTAGTTGATATTATTGTAAAACATTTTTCTAAATGATCGGTTTTACAAAATTTGCACTGGATTAGCCATGATAGATGCATCAAACATTACTTAGTTTTCAAAACTGGTTGTTTTAATCGATATAAACAAGCTTTAAATCGATTAAAAGCACTTATACAACATTTCTCTTACTGTTTTAATCGATTAAATGTCGATTTAATCGATTATATCAACTTATGTTTTAAACTTTCAAATTTCATCATTGTTTTAATCGATTAAAACTTTATTTCAATCTATTAAAACCATTAGCAAGAACTTTTTAATCGATTTTGTCCTATTTTTAATCGATTATTACTCTGGGAAGAAAAATTAAAGGCTTTAGTTAATGGTTGTTCTTGTAACATGCTACTAAAGCGTGGTTCTCTTATCTTTACACGTGTTAATTGTATTCATTACAAACGTGTTAATGAAGATAAGTTTGAATCAACTTTGGTTGGTCTTTACATGAGTAAAGTATCGTATCCATATTTTTTTCTTACTATTTTCAAAATCTAAAACATGATGCATACCATGCATAATTTTTTTTGTTCCTCTGTTCCCTATTTTTGATGAAGCCAAAAGGGGGAGAAATAATTGCTTTACTTTTGATCGATTTAGGGGGAGAAATAATTCCTTATTTAGGGGGAGAAATGGGAAAATGATTATTTTTTGATTACTCACTAATCTATATTATCAAGTGACTTCTTCTACAGAGTTATTATTCAAAGTGGTGTTTGTCTTCATCAAATAGGGGGAGACTGAAAGTGATGAAGATCTTATTGAATTACGTTGGCAAAGATCTTGCTGATTTGATGAAGTCAAAAATGAAGTCAAAGGCAACTTTGTGGCAGTCAAAGGTCACTTGGATAAAAGAGTAGAAGGTTTAGTGTGTCTGTAGCTCTGCTTAGGTATAATCATTTTTATCTTTCTGCTGCATGAGGTTTCTTCATTTAAAAGATTTTGCAATTGCCTCTCAAAAATGTTTTAACGGTTAAAAACAAAGCATTTTGACAAAAGCTTTCTTAATCAACTATTTTAACTAATAGCATATAAGCTTTATCAACTAAAATGTTCTTCACACTTTTATAACAGGATTTTAACTAATATAACTTCGAAATAACTGATTATTTTCATTAAAGGAAGTTTTGAAAACCTTCAGTCAGTATTTTAACTGATACAGTTTCGAAATAACCGATTAAAATCACTTAAAATGTTCAGAGAAGTGTTCTGGCAGTATTTTAATCGATACAACTTTGAAATAATCGATTAAAACCACTTGGAGTACTGTTTGACCGATCAGAATGAGCATATGACCAATCAGAACCAGATATGATCGATCAGAATTGAGTTATGACCGATCAGAATTATTTTAATCGATTAAAACTGCGTTTCAATCGATTAAAACAACTTAAGAAAATTTATGCTAAGCGTTTTAATCGATTAAAACAGATTTTTATCAATTAAAATCACTTGGAAAAGTTTATAAGAATGATTTGCAGTATTTTAATCGATTGAAAGACGAAACAATCGATTAAAACAGATTGGAAGATTTTTTGTAAAGAGTTTTAATTGATATAAACGTTGTGGTATCAGTTAAAACAAATCTGGAAACGTTTTAATGGATTAAAAGAAGATTTAACAGATTAAAATAAGACTTTTAACAGATTAAAAGATTATTTTAACACATTAAATAAACCAGCAGTTTTGAAAATCTTCTATATAAATAGTGTTGCTTGAACTTTTTATATATCATCTGAAACACATCTTTTGGAAATCAATCAAGCAATCAAAAGTGCTACTTTCAAGAAAGAATCACGCTAGTTTTTGTGAAGTTCATCAAAGTTCTTTCTTGAGGCAAAATTGCATTCTTTTGGAGAAGAAACACATATTGCAGAACTGCATAAAACTGGTTTGAGCGTTCTAAGTTTCTTCTGTTTGTTTCTTTACTTTCTTTTACTATATTGTGGGTGCCTGGAATTGTGGGCACTTGGTTTCTCGTAGCTGGAATTTGGCTGCAGGGTAGGTCAAGAACTGGAATTTGGTTCTTGGTGAAAGGTTAGGTGCAGGAACTGGAATTGTGGTTCTTGTGGTAGATTGAGTGTAAGGTTAAGGTTGTAATCTGTAAAACATTCAATCTAGTGGAACCCAGCTGGAATTTGGCTGGAGACTGGACGTAGCCCTGGGATTGGGTGAACCAGTATAAACCTTGGTGATATCTTTGTAAACCTTTCTCTTCTTTAATTTTGTGACTGCATTTATTTTTGATTGCTTGCTGTGTGATTCAAGAACTGGTCAGATATCTTAATCTTTGAAATAGATAATCTGTTAATTGCAAAAATCTTTCAAAGATCAATTCACCCCCCCTCTTGATCTCAGCCTACTTTTCTAACACTTTCCATCCAAGAAAGAGAAGGCACATCAACAAAGAAAAAGCCGACGAAAAGGCATAGTCATCCCCAAGTTGATCCTTGCCTACTCCAGAGGAAAAACAAAAAATATCCCCAAGGCTCAGGATCGCCACCACATGAGTCATTAAGCATACTCAACCAAATCTCCGCCCCATTCCCCAACGGAGAATAAGGAGTTCACAAAGGCCCACCATCAAACAATCAAGGAGTCAAGCCTCCATACCCTCAAGGGTTTAACAAAAAAAAAGGAAAAGAAAACCCTTCCTCCCTAGCGGAGGCCCAAAAAGAAAAGGCCAATAAACCCCCAAGTGGGCCACGAAAAAGGAAATCCCCTGCGGATTCCCAAAAAGAAGAAAAAACACGTGTTCATAAAAGAAACTAAAAAGTAAAAAGGCACACGCATTATCCCCACAAAGAAGCCAAATTTCAAATTGCGAAAAAAGAGATAAATCGCGAAAAAAGGCGAAATTAAATAAAAACCCTAACTTTTAGGTAACCAATGAAAACGCATAGTGGGTCACAAAACAAGGAATAAATAATTTCATTCCCTCAGTGGAAAAAGAACTTCGCAAAGTCAGCTGCTACCAACATCAATCAAAGAATCATAAATTTCACTCCCCCCAGAGGGCAATAAAAAACTAGATCCCCAGGGAGACAAATAATTCCCCGGTGGATCACCAAAAAGAAAAACATATCCCCCGTGAGCCTACTGCAAAGGCAATCTCCAAATTCACATCCTCAGAGAGTCGCTTGCCTGGGCATAGGCAAGTTCTCATAAGCAAAGAGACAGCATCCCCAAAGGGAATATCAGCCTAGTAAGAGGCAAAACAATGCAGCCAAAAGTATTCACTTTCGATGAAGCATCTGCCTACTTAGAGGCACCATCAAAATAAACAAATCCTCAGTGGATATCCGCCTACTCAAGGGGCATCACCAAAATCAACAAATCTCCAGTGGATTCGTGGCTTCATCAAAGGCCAAAAAAGAATCCCCAGCAAACCAACAAGCTGGATGGCTATCAAAAAAAGCCCAAAAAGAATCAAGAATCCGCAGTGATCAACAAGCTGGATGGCTATCAGAAAAAGCCAAAAAACAAAATCCCCGGTACACCGGATGACCATAGAAAAGCCAAAACACAATACCTCAATGCACTTAAACTACTCCCTATGAAGCCGACGCATGAGCAAGAGCAGTAAGCCGCCACCACTTTCTCTATCAAAAGGATCAACCACCACAACAAAAAGGGCATCCAAAAGATAGAGTTCCATGCATCGTCCGAAGGATCAGCTCTGCTGCAAAGGAGTATCCTGAAGACAATATCTTCATATCCACCGTCAGAAGGATTAGCTCCGCAGCAAAGGGGTGTAGACCCCAAATCTTGCCCGGCCTCAGAATAAAGTCAGAAAGCTTCCTATTTGAAGACGGCCGAAGCCTAACAAGCCCTAGGAGAGACTATTAGGCCCCGTACTAAGATAGGAGGGTTTTTTGGCCCGAAAAATAAAGTTTCTCGCCCTAAAGGGACGAGACCGCCGTCTGGAAGGACCAGACCGCCGTCTCGCCTCACGCCAGGGACGAGACCGCCGTCTCGTTTGTCCAGACGGCGGTCTCGCCACTGCAAAGGTCGAGACGGCAGTCTGGGTTTTCCAGACGGCGGTCTCGACCCCCTGCCATGGTCGAGATGGCGGTCTGGATTGTCCAGACGGCGGTCTCGACCCCCTGCCATGGTCGAGACGGCGGTCTGGATTGTCCAGACGGCGGTCTCAACCCTATCAGACGAGACCGGTGGTCTCGCCACTATCAGGCGCGAAAACCTATAAATAGGGGCTCCCTCCCCTCATTTCCACACACCAAGCACAGTAGCTCTCCCTTCTCTCTAGATTTTCTCTCTCTAGAACCCCTCCGAAGCAATTCCGGAGTTTCTGAGTGTCTCTAGGTATAAATTGAGCGTTCTAAATCTTCTTTAGAATCCCTCTGAGGCATTTCCGGAGTTTCTGAGAGTTGTAGAGTGAAGGGTTGCCAAAAAGCACCCATTCTTTAAAGAAAAATATAAAAAGCTTGCTTTGGAGGTGCACACTCTCTCTTCCTAATTTTACCGCTTTCATTTAAATTTATGCAATAGACGTTAGGGCCATGTAGTCATAATCTTTAAATACCGCATAATAAAAGGGTAAAAGGGCAATTTTCCAGTTTAATTATTTATCCAAAGTAGCCAGCCTATCATAGGGAACCCGAGAGGGGCGTCGTAAAGGAACTAATACTTCCTTTACATGTAACTAACTCCCTTACCCAACTCTGGTTCTAATGACCAAAGTTGGTTTTCGAAAACCAACGCCTTTTTAACACCTTTTCCGATGTTTCCGGTAAAAACATCGGTGGCGACTCCATGAACCCTTCAAAACCCATTCTTGGGTTAGCTCGGTTATCGGACAACCCAAGGACGTTTTTTCGAAAACCTCGCCCCTAGGTTAGCCCGGTTATCAGACAACCTAAAGGCGTTGTAACCACCCATAAAAACGCGAAAACAAGAGGGTCGAAAAAACCATCGCGTCGCTCCGACCGCCCCTTTTCGGGAGGCGGCGACAGATGGCGACTCCACTGGGGAAGCCTAGAGAGTTGATCCCATTTAGTGATGGGCTGGCTTAAAAATAATTTAACCAAGAAAATAGCGCTTTTACCCTGCCTTGTATTATAACATGCTTTATTGTTTGGCTTTCAAATAACTGTTGCTTGTTTATACTTACGCAATTGAGTGAAATATAAACTGCACACAAACCCTTGCACACTACAGTTCCCTCTATACCCGGGGGCAAGTGAGATAACCATAGGGAGTGGGTGGCAGGTACGGTTCGTCGTAGTTAGGGCCTTGTGCCCACCGGTGTGATCGGAAACCACCACTCAAGGTGATAACCTTCCTCTTTTGGCAACAAGACCGACTCGGCCTTAGTGCCGAGCATGGTTGGACGAGCTGGAGAGTGGGGACCCTATAATGGGGGCACCTTGGGGGCCTTAGCCTGGTGAGAACAGTTAGAACCTACCCTGACCAATGCACTTTTCTGCAGGAAAACCCTACCTCGTGATAAAAACGAAATCTCGCCTGTTCGGGGATGATCAAATTGTGTGTGCATATGATTGTTGCATTTATATGTTGCATAGCATAAACAAACAACAGAACAAAAATCACAAAAATACTTTTACAAATAAACACCTTTATCTCGGACAGTCTGCCTTTTAGCTAGCTTGGTTTCAGGTTCTTTGTAAGCTAAGTAGCCACACAGTTCCGACAGAAGAGATAAGGGATGCTAAATTTTCTTTCGCATAAGGCCATATTTTATCTTGGACAGTCTGCCTTTTAGCTAGCCTGGTTTCAGGTTCTTTGTAAGCTAAGTAGCCACGCAGTTCCGACAAAAGAGATAAAAGGCTATAAAAATAAATAAATAAATAAAAAATCCATTTTTCCAACAATCATAAATAAGACCTAGTCCAAAAATTACACTCATAAAGCATTCATATAGATAGTTTATTCTTTCAAAAAATATATACCATACATCATGTAGGAAAAACATGATAAATAGAAGAATAAACACTCACATTCATACAATAAACATCATTTTCATCAAATCATTTTGATTTTAGAAAATGGAGGGGACAAGTAGACAAGTGGGGAAGGTGGATATTCTCCGAAACCATACTGGGAAGCTGGAACGGCTTAGTGCAACAATGCCACCAGAGGTCCGCACTGATTTTGAAAAGTCCTATGGACGAATTTTGGACCTCCTAAAGATCGGTGTCGATCGGGTCTTCCTCGAGGTATTGATTCACTTTTGGAACTCCGAGTCTGCGGTGCTTTGAATTTCCGCAGTTCGACATGGTGCCCACCTTGGAGGAGTATGAAACTATGTTAAAATGGCCTAAATCAGCCAGGGTCCATATTCGCCACGAGGCGTATACTCTCGCAACACCGATCGCTGCCCTTATCCATCTCGCCGTTCGCAGACAGTACCACGATAGGAAGAGGGAACACCCGAGGGTGGAAAGTATCGATGTTAGAAGACCACCTGTCCTACACGGGCCGAGAGGGCAGAGTGGGTTACCTTCAACAAAACCCTGGCACTAATAATCTTCGGAACAATCCTGTTCCCCTTCCACCTCGACACAATAGATCAAGTCGTCATGGACGCCTTTTTCGCTTGGGACGTGTACTCGAAGAGTCCCTTGCCTGCTATTCTTGCCGACACCTTGCTCTCGGTGGATTTCGTCACCGAAGCAAGGGAGAACACTCCGTCGTTGCTCTTCATTACTATACGTGTGGAGCATCACGCATCTTTACGCCTCCGAGTCACATGGGGATATTCCCCGACCCTTTGAGAAGCTTCTCCAAAATCCCCCTCCAACGACGCCCGACTATAGAATGGAGGGATGAGTTAGAACAAAAGGACGCCAACGATATATCTTGGGTCCGCCCTTGGTTCCGACCCGGCCCGTTCTCATCGAGATGATACCCTTGATAGGACTCGGGGGTTGCATAGCCTACTCACCTAGAGTAGCTATGAGGCAACTCATGAGGACCCAAACTACTATTTCCCGAGGGAGCTCGGAGGATCTGTGCTTCTTTGGAGACCCATGCACGATCATCAACTCATCAACCATGAGAAAATCATGGGAGAGGCCAGTCTACATGGGAGACAGAGAGCTAGGAAAAGCTCGGATAACTGTCACCAGTGACTACGAGGCGTGGAGAAGAAAAAGAGGGATGACTCGACCATCCACCACACCCGTACCAATCGCCAACAACGAAGAGCTGCAGGCACAAGTCAATGCCTTGACCCAGAGGATAGAGATCATGTGATCCCAGATACGGGCCCTTGAGGAAAAAGAGCAAGCATCTATCCTCACGATTGACGGTCTACAAAGGCAAGGCAAGAAAAAGGATCATGAAATAGAGCGCCTCAAGGACCAATGTGCTGACGCTAATGAACAAGCTGTCCGAGCATCCAAAATTACTAAAACCAGTTCGGATAGCCAACTACAAGAAATAACCGCCAAAACAGCGCACCTTGAGGCCGAGTTAGCTAAGCAGGCGCAAACGATCAAGGAGTTGTCGGAAGGGCTCCTCAAGGCTCGGTTAGACATCCACCAAGAGCGAGAGGCCAACAGGAGACTCACCAAAAGTCTCTCTGAGCTACGCCTTAAGGAGAAAGATGGGTTAGCTCAGTACGACCAAGTACTCCAAGAGAAAAACCGAGCCGTTGAAAAGCTCGATGAACTACAAGCCTTGGTCGTTCATCAAGAGGCGAAGATCAAAGAGGCTCAGCAGTACAGTGAAGATATGAGCCAGGCGGTCCGCAAGCAAAGCGAGGAGCTCGCTCACCATGTCCGGGAAGCTGAGAGGGATCTACAGAGGAATCAAAAACCACCTGTGGGTTTCTTCAAAGTTTTCCGCTTTTGCCAAAAGTTGCTTCGCAGTATAGAATAGGAGAATGTACACCTTCCAATGAATTAATGAAATCTTTTTCCTATTCAACAGTTGTCTACTTGCATGCATAAACATTCATTTGCATATATTAAATTTCCCCTCCTTCATGCTTAATAAATAAGATAATAAAAAGGAAGGATTAACTAACACGTCTTCCAACCCAGAAGAATGGAGAGAAAGCCACTCCTAATAAAGCGCACCCCAACGGTCGAATCATCGCAAGAGGGAAATAAACCTCGGTCGTTGGTCCTCAAGAATAAAGAAGAGGGGGCAAGGACGCCAGTGCGACTATTTATGCCACGTCCTTTCCCCTACGAATCAAACATAGCCGATAAAAGAGGAAATAACAAACATAGCCGGCATTGGGGGCACAACTAGAAGTGGAAGAATCTACTCCCCCAAGGACACACAGGAAAATGTCCTCCAAAATAAAGGAAAAAATAAAAAGACCGAAGAAGAAAAAGAAAATAAAGAATCCAAGGAGGAGACAGAGGAATTACTCCAGTTTATAAGGCAGAGTGAGTATTCCATTATTGACCAGCTCAACCGTACGCCTGCAAAGATCACGTTGCTATCTTTGATAATGAGCTCGGAACCGCATAGAAACGCCCTGCTGAAGGTCTTGAGCGAGGCGCATGTACCTCACACAATATCCCAAGAAAAGGTTGAGAGGATCGTCGGTCACATCGCGGCAAACGATCACCTCACCTTCACAGAGGAAGAACTCCCCCTCGAGGGGCCAAAACATAACAAGCCCTTGCATATCTCGGTTAAATGCAAGGAATACCTCATCGCCAAAGTTCTTGTGGATAACGGGTCGTCCCTGAACGTGATGCCCAAGTGCACACTGGATAAGTTAACTATCCAAGGAACCCGTCTGCGCCCAAGCAGCACCATCGTTCGAGCCTTCGACGGATCAAAACGAGAAGTAGTGGGAGAGATCAATTTGCCAATCCAAGTGGGACCCACTACCTTCAACGTCGATTTCCATGTAATGGATATTACTCCAGCATACAGCTGTCTCCTCGGCAGGCCTTGGATCCATGACGCTAAGGCAGTACCTTCGACGCTCCACCAGAAAGTCAAGTTCATAGTGGGTGACAAACTGGTCACGGTCCAAGCAGAAGACGATATCCTGATCAGTGGACCGTCCACCCAACCTTATGTGGATGCGGCTGAAGAGGCCCTTGAAACATCTTTTCAAGCGCTCGAAATTGCCAGTATAGAGCGACTTCCCAGAAACACAAAGGTAGCCCGCATGATGTTGAAACACGGTTACCATCCTGGCCAAGGACTAGGGGCAGATTCCCAAGGCATGAGGGAACCCCCAGAATTCAAAGACAATCCTTACAAGTATGGCCTAGGATATAACCCTACTAAGGGCCGCACAGAAAGGAGAAAAGGGAAGTCTCCCCTCCGCACACTCAAGCAAATTTTCCGAAGTGGAGGGGTGCAAGCGTCAAGAGCCACTCTAGTCATTAGGAAATCTTTTTCTTTGTTTAAGGGATGTAAACCCCGTGATTGTTAGAGACTATCCCCCGGGGCGAGCCCGACCCCCGGGCATCTTAGGGCACATATTCCCTTATTAATTAATAAAGAATGATTCTTTCTATCTGCTTCTCTTCCTTCTACTTTTGACTGGACCACATAAATAAACCTTGTCTAAGTAAACATAAAAAGAAAAGAAGAATAAGAAGCGCATCCAATAATCGACATTTACCATTGTTATTGCCATCAAACTAGTTGATTAGAAGCACATAAAAATAAGACTTCACCTAAGCCATCAAGAAAGTCATGCTTCGCCAATGCTGTGAACAAAAAATAAATCCACAAAAAAGAAAAAGCCCAGAGAAGCCAAAGGCTAAAGAAAAGGGCAAATTACCCGGTAGGAAACCCACTAAGGGGGCTACACAAAAGATAGGGTCGACCCGGTAGGACACCCGAATAACAATAAAGGGTAGCCTAGGCAAAAGTTAGGGTTACAAATAAGATCCGCTAGGATTTCTCCAAAATTTTACAAAGGAAGGAACCTAGACAAAAGTTAGGGCCAAACACAGTATCCTAGTTCGAAAACCCAAAGGGCGATCTAGGGAAATCAGCTAGCCATTTAAAAGCAATGGAAATGAAACCAAAGAGCGCAAATACAAAAAAAGAAGGGAAAAATGTTTGCTTAGACAAAGCCTAAACACCCAGGCTTAACCTTAGCCAGCCATTCTTACAAAATCCTTTTATCAATAAAAATCAACCCTCTAAAACACAAACCATTGATTTTTACCTCCTTTACTTCTTTTCTCTTGACCCTCACGACAATATTCTAATAATTAATTTGGGAATATGGAGGCGTATAGTCAACAGGAGGATTGAAATCCCTAAAGCAAGGAAAAAGGGACACTACATGACAAAAGTGCTCTACAAAAGAAAAACACGAAAAAAAAGAAGGAAAAGAATAGAAAAAAAGAAATTACCCTTCGGTCACAATAGGTCCGGCATGGTACAGCCAAAAGTATACGCGGCAAATCAGAAGGCTTTCGGCACAACAAGACACGTCGGTTAAATCCTTTTGAAAAGCTAATTAAAGTAGGCATTATAGGACATCAAACATGAAAACATTTGCATGCATAAAATGTTTTTGAACCAGGTCCTATTTCCTATTAAAAAAAAAAAACCAGAAATTCGAGACCGCCGTCTGGACATTTCAGACCGCCATCTCAATTCCCCTGCAAGTCGAGACCGCCATCTCGAGAAACCAGACCGCCGTCTCGACTTGGACAAAGTCGAGACCGCCGTCTGGAACCTCCAGACCACCGTCTCGACCAGCAACCCAAACGAGACCGCCGTCTCGACTTCCCAGACGGCGGTCTCGATCTGAAAAATTCCCTATATAAGGGGGCGCGCCTGGATGGGTTTCCTCACAACTCTCCTTGCCTCCTAAGCCTCCAGAGCCTCCAAAATTCATATTTCTACTCTTCCAAGCCTTCCCTACCCAAGATGTTCAGAAGAAGCGCCTCCAGGAAGCGAAGGAGCGCCGCTGGTGCTAGTAGTTCTGCATCGCCGCCACCCTCAGACCCTTCCCAGTTGTCGCCACAGCACCAGGCCCGCCTGGACAACATCAGGAACTACCAGTGGCACTCCATGCTGACACTGGACTTCGGCGTTCTGGCCGAATTTGGATGGGAGGAGGACGTCAGGGCCCACATCGACAACATTGGGTGGGGCTTTTTACTGCAACCCCCACCCACATATGTGTACCCCCAAGCAGTGCAAGAATTCCTGGCCTCCGTCTCCCTCATCGAGATCCCCTCTATGGCCTCGGGCATGCAGCCCACCAAGATGGTCAATTATTTCATGGGTGGGCAATACCACACCACCACCCTGGAAGAATTCAATGTGTCCGTTGGATTCATCCGACCCGAGGAAGCACTGACCCGGGAATACCGAGAGGCCATCTGCTCTTGGCCCGCCAACCTCACCTCCGCAGATATGTGGCATGATCTCACAGGAGCAACCACATTGCCCACTTTAATGAGAGGCTCTGCACTGCAATCGACGCTCCGCATTTGCCACAAGCTGCTGGCAGGCACAATCCATGGAAGGAAGGAGAGCCAGGGTAAGATTTCCCTCCTTGATCTTTTCGTCCTCTACTGCATGCACCAGAGGCGGCGCTGCAACCCCGGATACTTCCTCTTGAGGGCTTTTAAGGACTTCGAGAGTAGATCCACGGGGGCCATCCTTGTAGCTCCCCTCATCACCCCTCTGGCAGAGAGAATGGGGTGCCCTGGCCTGGAAGAGCTGGCCCGCAACCTCCGACCCGAGCCCATCAATGAGCCAATGCTGGTCAGCATGGGAATGCTGATACGTCGGGGACACCAGTTCGCCCTGCACCCCTCCCTGGACTTCGAGCTGGACATCCAGGGGCTAGTGGCGATGCAGGATATGCCCACATCTCCCGGCCCCCAGCAGCAACAACAGCAGCAGCAGCAACCACCACCGTACACAGACGACTTTGCTGGCATGCACCAACACATGAATGATCTGAGCCAGCAGTTCAGCCAAATAGCGGTGTGGCGAGAGCAGCAGACCCAGTGGCAGCAGGCCCAGGATGCTCGCCAATAGGCCTTCCAGGCTCGCCAGGACGAGATCTACCAGGAGCAGCAGAGGATGCGGCAGGAATGGACGACATTCCAAGAGGATTTCCGTGATGAAATCCAAGAGCAAATAGATTTCTGCTATCATATGTACAAAGGGTTTCCTTACTCCGATTCCCCTGATGATAGCCCTTAGGGCCTGCATTTGCCTAAATAAAAGCTGTTGTAATAAAATTTCCCATGAATAAAATTTTATTCCATGCATTCTTTGCCTTCTCTTACAAAAGTCAGCGTAACAAAAAAAACTTAAAAGGAAAAAGACATACGCTCAAGAAAAAGCCAAAATCCAAAATCGCGAGAAAAAAGAGTTAAAACCGCGAGAAAAAGGCAGGAATAAGCCACCACATCAACCAAACAAAATTTGTCGACTACCAAACAAGAGTCAAACAAAACTAAGATTCATTCGACCAACCAGCAAGGATCGAATGACCACCAAAAATAAAGAATCCCCAGCAACCAATAGAGCTGGATGAACAAACCAACAAAATTCCCGGCATAACCCGGATAAACACATCTACCAACACAGAAAACACTCCCAGAGAACCGGCACATGATCAGAATCAGTAAGCCGCCACCATCGCCAAAGGATCAGCTACCGTAAGAAGGGGCATCCAGAGGCACCAAACCAGACGAGGGTTCGTACTCGTCAACCAAAGGATCAGCTACCACAAGATGGAGCATCCGGAGGTCAAACACCAGATGGGGGTGTAACCTCATCAGGCCTTACAAAAGGGGGCTTACCGGGCGGGGGTTAGTACTCGTCAAACACCAGATGGGGGTGTAAACTCATCAAGCCTTACAAAAGGGGGCTTACTGGGCGGGGGTTCGTACTCGTCAAACACCAGATGGGGGTGTAAACTCATCAGGCCTTACAAAAGGGGGCTTACCGGGCGGGGGTTCGTACTCGTCAAACCGGATGGGGGTTCGTACTCATCAGCCGAAGGGGTTAGCTACCGCGTCGAAGGAGCATCCCAGAAGCGCACAACACAACATTTCCCCCAGAGGATCATCTGCCACAAGACGGATCATCCGAAGGGCAATCGGACAAGAAGGTCAACTCCTTTACCCTCCAGTCGATCACCCTGGCACAAAAGGCCAGCAGTCGACTGATCGAGTAAAGGGGGGGCAGTTGTAGACCCCAAATCTTGCCCAGCCTCAGAATAAAGTCAGAAAGCTTCCTATTTGAAGACGGCCGAAGCCTAACAAGCCACTAGGAGAGACTATTAGGCCCCCGTACTAAGATAGGAGGGTTTTTTGGCCCGAAAAATAAAGTTTCTCGCCCTGAAGGGACGAGACCGCCGTTTGGAAGGACCAGACCGCCGTCTCGCCTCACGCCATGGACGAGATCACCGTCTCGTTTGTCCAGACGGCGGTCTCGCCACTGCAAAGGTCAAGACGGCGGTCTGGGTTTTCCAGACGGCGGTCTCGACCCCCTGCCATGGTCAAGACGGCGGTCTGGATTGTCCAGATGGCGGTCTCGACCCTGTCAGACGAGACCGGCGATCTCGCCACTGTCAGGCGCGAAAACCTATAAATAGGGGATCCCTCCCCTCATTTCCACACACCAAGCACAGTAGCTCTCCCTTCTCTCTAGATTTTCTCTCTCTAGAACCCCTCCGAAGCATTTCCGGAGTTTCTGAGTGTCTCTAGGTATAAATTGAGCGTTCTAAATCTTCTTTAGAATCCCTCCGAGGCATTTCCGGAGTTTCTAAGAGTTGTAGAGTGAAGGGTTGCCAAAAAGCACCCATTCTTTAAAGAAAAATATAAAAAGCTTGCTTTGGAGGTGCACACTCTCTCTTCCTAATTTTACCACTTTCATTTAAATTTATGCAATAGACGTTAGGGCCATGTAGTCATAATCTTTAAATACCGCATAATAAAAGGGTAAAAGCGCAATTTTCCAGTTTAATTATTTATCCAAAGTAGCTAGCCTATCATAGGGAACCCGAGAGGGGCGTCGTAAAGGAACTAATACTTCCTTTACACGTAACTAACTCCCTTACCCAACTCTGGTTCTAATGACCAAAGTTGATTTTTGAAAACCAACGCCTTTTTAACACCTTTTCCGATGTTTCCGGTAAAAACATCGGTGGCGACTCCACGAACCCTTCAAAACCCGTTCTTGGGTTAGCCCGGTTATCGGACAACCCAAGGACGTTTTTTCGAAAACCTCGCCCCTAGGTTAGCCCGGTTATCGGACAACCTAAAGACATTGTAACCACCCATAAAAATGCGAAAACAAGAGGGTCGAAAAAACCATCGCGTCGCTTCGACCGCCCCTTTTCGGGAGGCGGCGACAAGGGGTATCCTGATAGCAAGACTTACATGCATTGTCCGAAGGATCAACTCCGTTGTAAAGGAGTATCCTAAAGACAATGACTTCATATCCACTGTCAGAAGGATTAGCTCCACAACAAAGGGGTATCCTGATGGCAGGACTTCCATACATCATCCGAAGGATCAACTCCGTTGCAAAGGAGCATCCTAAAACCAATATCTTCATATCCACCGTCAGAAGGATCAGCTCTGCAACAAAGGGGTATCCTGATGGCAAGACTTACATGCATCGTCAGAAGGATCAACTCCATTGCAAAGGATTATCCTGAAGATAATATCTTCATATCCACCGTCAAGAGGATCAGCTCCGCAGCAAAGGGATATCCTAATGGCAGGACTTACGTGCATCATCTGAAGGATCAGCTCCGTTGCAAAGGAGTATCCTGAAGACAATATCTTCATATCCACCGTCAGAAGGATCAGCTCCGTAGCAAAGGGGTATCCTGATGGCAGGACTTACATACTCCATCCAAAGGGTCAGTTTCCACAGCATGGGAGCATCCTGAAGACAAAAGTCTACTATACATTCACCACCTAAGGGGTCAGCTGCCGCATCAAAGGAGCATCCTGAAGCTTCACACATATCGTCTGAAGAGTCATCCTCTACAGCAAGGAAGCATCTTGAAGATAGCACCAGACTGCATTCATAGTCCCGAGAGTCGGCTACCACATCAAGAGGAGCATCCGAAGGGCAACCGGGCTAGAGGGTTAACTCCTTCACCCGCCAATCGACCTTATGGTACATTAGCCAATAGTTAATTGGTCAGGTGAAGGGGGGGCAGCTGTAGACCCCAAATCTTGCCCGACTTCACAATAAATCCAGAAATCAACCGTTTTGAAGATGGTCAAGCCTTTGTTAAGTCCCTAGTACCTTTTTCTAGGTTCCATTTAAGATAGGAAGGGTTTTCTAAGGGAATAAAAATCGAAAATTTTGTCGGGAATAGCGGATGGTCATCCAGGTTAGCTAGACGGTTATCCATGCCTATTTTGAGGCAATGGACAATCGTCCACTTAGGCCAGACAACCGTCCATGCCAACTTTTAGCCATGGACGGTTGTCCATGTTAAATAGACAGTCGTCCATGCTTACTTTTGGCCATGGACGGCCGCCCACTAAGATCAGAATGTCGTCCACTTTTCCTAGCTCGCTTCCCTATAAATAGGAGCCTCATTTCTCATTTTTCACACACTATTCACTCCTATGACTCTCTAGGAAGCCTTTTGGCACTTTAGAGTAACTCTGAGTATTATTTTAGAGTTTGAGTGAGCTTTCCGATTTCTGTTTAAGGTAGAAATCGGTTAAGGAGGTCTCTCTTTGAGACATTCGGCCCTCGGTAGAGTGAAATTTTCTCTTTTGCAGGTGAGGAGCATGCTTGTAGAGTGCGGGGACAGCCAAAAAGTGTCCTCAAGCCTTGAAGTATTAATAGAAAGCTCGCTTCGGAGGTTCCTTCTCTATTTTCTCCCTTTTACTACTTTCTTTTACTGCTTTTCTTGTATGCATTAGATACTAGGACCATGTAGATATTTAAATTCTGCCAGTAGATAAATAAATAGGGTAAAAGCATATTTTCTTTCAATCTTTATTTTACGAACTAGTCTATCATAGGGAACCCGAAATGGGCGTTGTGGGGTGCTAACACCTTTCCCACACGTAACTAACTCCCTTACCCGACTCTGGTTGTAATGGCCAAAGTTGGTTTTTCTAAAACCAATGCCTTCTTTTTTTCCTTTTTCGATGTTTATGGTAAAAACATCAGTGACGACTCCATAGAACCCTTTACGAAAACCTCGCCTTTAGGTTCAGCCTGGTTATCGGACAACCTAAAAGCGTTGAACATCTTTTTAGAAAATGCAAGTCATTCAAAACCATCGCGTTGCTCTGACTGCCTCTTTTGACGGCAATGATAATCATTTAATTCATCAATCAAATCAACATGAAAGACAGAATGATCCTCAGATGGGTGTTTCATGGCATTTAGAATATTAAAGCGCACCACAATGTCATCAAATTCCATGGATAAAGTCCTTGCATGCACAACAATTTTGGTTTGTGCGGTCTTTAAAAATTTTTTGCCTAAAATGATGAGTGCAGAACCACGTGAAAATCCCTCATCCATATCAAGAATATAAAAATCAGCAGGGAAAATCAACTCACCAACCCTAACTAAGATATCCTCATTGAAACCTATAGGGTGAGTAACACTCCTGTTTGCCAACTGAATAACTATACTCGTAGGTTGCAGGGGTCCAAGAGAAAGATATTTAAATATAGACAGAGGCATGACATTAATTGAAGCACCCAGATCAAGCATAGCATTTTCAAATTTATAATTACCTATGATACAAGGCACACAGAAAGTATCTGGGTCCTTACACTTCTTAGGAATTTGAGGAATAGATTTACCTATTAGTGCTGATACATTTCTACCCATGCTAATCCGCTCATTTCCCTTTAGCTTCCTCTTATGTGTACATAACTCTTTTAGAAATTTGGCATATCTAGGAATTTTCTTGATGGCATCCAAAAGAAGAATGTTCACCTCCACCTTCCTGAATGTTTCTAGAATCTCTTTGTCCACTTCTTCCATTCTTTTACTTGGAGGAATTTTTGGTGGGAATGGAAGAGGAATAGAAGGCTGATACAACTGTTGACTACTCTGTGCAGTTGAACTGGAGGATCCTGTACTATCATCTGTAGGCTCCCCTTGCTCAGGACGCTTTGTATTTGATGCAACAATGTTGTCTGTCTGAGGTGTAGGCACAATTTCTAGTACAGGTGCAACTACTAAGATGTCAATCTACTTACCAAATCTCAAAGTGATGGCACTAACATTTTTTGGATTTTGCACTGTCTGGGATGGCAATCTATTAGAATTATGGGACTATGCCTGATTAAACTGAGTACCCATCTGCCCCATCTAATTTGTCAAACTCTAGATGGAAGCTTTTGTCTCTTGTTGGAACTGCATATTTTGTAGGGTCATCTTCCTTACTAGATCTTCAAATGAAGGTTCAGAAATGGAAGGTTGAGGGGAAGTTGGTGCTGTTGTTAGAGCTTCATTTTGTCTCTGATACTACTGTTGAAAAGATGGAGACACATATTTGCTCGATCCAGCATTGTTTTGGAAAGTAGGAGGATGTTGTTGTTTTGGTTGTTGATTGGACCATCTCAGATTTGGATGATTTCTCCAACCTGGATTGTATCTATTTGAAGTCAAGTCAAAATTTTGCTGCTACTGTGAACCTTTGTTGTTGTAAATGATTGCAGCATAGGCTTAGGGAGCATCTGATCCTGTAAATTGCAATGAGAGACAACCATCTGTACAATTATCTATGGAAGTACAAATTGCGGAAACTTTTTTAGGTGCAACATCATTATTCTAGGTTATAGCAAGTTGAGTGACTAAATTCACTAAGGCATCAATTTTGCTATCCAGTTTCTTTATTTCAGCAGAGGAGTTTGTAACCACATCATTTACTCCTTTAATAACTATTGCATCACCCCTTGCACTGAATTGCTGGGAATTCGAGGTCATTTTCTTTATCAACAATCTAGCCTCTACAGGAGTCATTTCACCAAGTGCACCACCACTTGCAGCATCAATCATACTTCTTTCCATGTTGTTTAGTCCCTTGTAAAAATATTGAAGCAGTAGTGTTCGGAGATTTGGTGGTGAGGACAACTTGCACATAACTTCTTGAATCTCTCCCAGTACTCATAGAGGTTTTCTCCAACCTATTGCCTGATTCCTAAGATATCCTTCATGATTGCAGTGGTTCTGGAGGAAGGGAAGAATTTCTCTAGGAACATCCTTTTTAGATCATCCCAGCTAGTAATGGACTTGGGAGCTAAGTAGTACAACCAATCCTTTGCAACTCCCTCCAAGGAATTAGGAAAAGCCTTTAGGAACACATGGTCTTCTTGGACATTTGCAGGTTTCATGGTGGAATAGACAATGTGAAATTCTTTTAAGTGTTTTTGAGGATCTTCACCTGCAAAACCATGAAACTTGGGCAATAAGTGTATGAGTCCAGTTTTAAGAACATAAGGCACATCTTCATCAGGATACTGGATACATAAGCTATCATATGTGAATTCAGGAGTAGCAAACTCCCTTAGTGTTCTCTCACGAGGTCCAATAGGTTGTCACCCATGTTATCAGTTTGGAAATTATCAGAAGAACTAGAATGGAAACGGTAGACCTGAACAAGTACACGAGGTAGGTTCCCAGGAAAGAGAGGTGAGTCTCTAATGGACACGCTTAAGCACCAAGTCTTTCCTAGCCAGAACCCTCCTAGACTTGCACTCTCACACTACCAAGCTATATCTAGAGTTTCCTATGAGAATGATTTTCAAAAATTTTCTTTCAAGGATGACATATTAACAATTTTCTGCAAGAATGGTTAGGGAACACACAAGAACAAATTATAATAATTTTTTTTAAATAAAGCTAGAAAAACAAATTAGAGAAGAACAAAAATTTTGAATTTTGAAAAAAAAATTTCAAAAGAGTTTTTTTTTTTTTTAAAAGAACCCAACAAGTGAATTATCAAAATAGCATTGAGAGAAGTAAGAATGTTCAATTAAACTGAAAATCAAATAAAATATTCAAATAATTGAAAATAAAATAATCAAATAACTGCAATAAAAATAAAATATTCAAATAACTGAAAATAAAATAAAATATTTAAATAACTAAAAATAAAATAAAATATTCAAATAAGAACCCAATTATATACTTATGGTAAAACTCTTTCCAACGCACCGCTTATAGGGGTTTGAATAAGAGAAATTAAGACTAGTGTCGGAACCTTGGTTGGAACTATAAGTTCCCTGGCAGCGGCGCCAAATTTAATCGATGTCGTACTCGGTCAAATAATTAAAATAGATAAATGTAGTACTAGGAAGCTTCCCTAGGTCATCTCCCAACGAACTACAGATCAAACCAATGTTCTTACACGAGTATGCAGATTAAACAGCAGAAAAAGGGGTTTTGCATAATAATAATAAACAGTAAATTAAAGAAAATAGAATTTGAATAAAACAATGAGAAAGCAATTGATTTTCTTATTCGAATGCAGTGTCATTTATCCTAGGTTACGAAATTAATTTGAAATTAACCAACTAAGCGAAGATAAATCCCAAATTATATTCCAATCCAAAATTAATCAACTAAGCGAAGATTAAATCAAATTAGCTTTTAACCCTTATTCCAATATGAAATTAACCAACTAAGTAAAGATTAATCCCAAATTTTCCTTAACCCTTATTCCAACATGAATTTAACCAACTAAGCGAAGATTAACCCCAAATTATCCTTATACAATTAAGCATTGCATACATCACATAATCTCATCTCTAACATAGAATTAAGCAAAGTGTGATATTATTTTCGGTTTATTAAGCATAAACAAATTATAATTCAACACTGAGATTAGAAGATGAAGAGTTAAGAGAACAAATGAAATGAAATTGAAGAACAAAATCTCAAAGATCTACTTGCATTCTCCTCAGAAAATCAATACAAAGATTTAGCTATCCATGGAAAATAAAAAACGTAGAAGAAGAAACATAATTAAAAATAATGACAGAAGAGTAAACAAACTTGAATACAAATTGCAGAAGATGAAAGGTGAAAGTGATGAAGATCTTATTGAATCATTTGATAAAACGAAGATCTTGTTGATTTGATGAAGTCAAAGGCTAATCTGATGAAGTCAAAGGTTACTTGAGTTAAAAGGGTAGAGTGATTAGTGAGTTTGTATCTATACATAGGTATAATCATTCATATCTCTCTGCTGCATCAGGTTTCATCATTTGAAAGATTTTGAAAATGCCTCTAAAGATGTTTTTAATCCATTAAAAACCAAAGTAATTGGTTAAATTGTTTTTAGAAAATTGTTTTAATTGATATTATATGAACTTTATCAATTAAAATGTTCTTAAAACTTACATAATAGATTTTTAACTGATAGGTTTTCGAAATAATCGACTAAAGCCTTTTAAAACATTCACTAGAACTATTTTAATAGATACAATTTCAAATTAATCGATTATTTTCATTAAAGGAGTTTTTGAAAACCTTCGCAGGTGTTTTAACTAATATAGTTTCGAAATAATCGATTAAAATCACTTAAAATGTTTTGGAAAGTGTTCTGACAAGTATTTTAATCGATACAAACTCAAAACAATCGATTAAAATAACTTGAAGTATTTTGAAAGATGTTTTGTCAGTATTTTAATCAATGTAAATTCGAAATAATCGATTAAAACAACTTGAAATATTTTGAAAAGTGTTCTGTTATGTAAAATTGAATTAATCGATTAAAACAATTTATGGGAATTTCTGCTAACTATTTTAATCAATTAAAACTGGCTATTATCAGTTAAAATCAGTTAAAAAGTTTTATGAAAATATTTGGCAGAATTTTAATCGATTAAATTGCGAATTAATCGATTAAAACAACTTAAGGGATTTTTTACAAAGTGTTTTAATCGATTGAAATGTTGTCGTTGTTAGAATCGCTGCAGCGAGAATGTTCGCGTGGTCGGACAAAAACCAAGAGGGGGGTGAATTGGTTTCTTAACAAAAATTAGGTTTTCAAAATTTTCCCCAAATTTTACCGATTAAAAACTGTGTAAATGTAAATAGAGTAGAGATAGAATCTTACACAGGAGATTTATACTGGTTCGGATCAAAAGACCCTACGTCTAGTTGCTAATCCACTACAAGAAAATCGCGTATTACCGACGGATATTTACCGATGGAATTGTAGCCGATCGGAAAATAATCATTACCGACGGAAATTACCAACGGATATAAAATATTTGTGAAATTTGATGTTACCGACGGATATATCCATCGTAGAATCAGTCGATAAATTAACAAGTAATTATCGACGGATATATCCGGTCGGTAAATTCATATGTAAATTAAAAATTATTTACCGATCGGATAAATCCGTCGGTAAAATTATATAATATAATTTAATTATTCACTAATTAAAAAATAAAATATTTTTTATTTAATAATTTAATTTAATCATAATTAGATTAATTTATAATAATTTATTAAATTAAGTAATTTTAAAAATAAATATTTATTTATATATAAATATATATAAATATATATAAATATATATATATATATATATATATATAAATATATAAAAATATAAAAATATAAAAATATATAAAAATATAAAAATATAAAATATAAAAATATATAAAAATATATAAATATAAAATATAAAATATATAAATATATAAATATATAAATATATAAATATATAAATATATAAATATATAAATATATAAATATATAAATATATAAATATATAAATATATAAATATATAAATATATATATAAATATAAAAATATATAAAAATATATATAAATATATATAAATATATATAAATATATATAAATATATATAAATATATATAAATATATAAAAATATATAAAAATATATATATATATATATATATATATATATAAATATATATAAATATATATAAATGTATATAAATATATATAAATATATATAAATATATATAAATATATATAAATCTATATAAATCTATATAAATATATAAAAATATATAAAAATATATAAAAATATATAAAAATATATATATAAATATATATAAATATATATAAATATATATAAATATATATAAATATATATAAATATATATAAATATATATAAATATATATAAATATATATAAATATATATAAATATATATAAATATATATAAATATATATAAATATATATAAATATATAAAAAAAATATATATATATATATATATATAAATATATATAAATATATATAAATGTATATAAATATATATAAATATATATAAATCTATATAAATATATATAAATATATATAAATATATATAAATCTATATAAATATATATAAATATATATAAATATATATAAATATATATAAATATATAAAAATATATAAAAATATATAAAAATATATATATAAATGTATATAAATATATATATAAATGTATATAAATATATATAAATATATATAAATATATATAAATATATATAAATATATAAAAAAATATATATAAATATATATAAATGTATATAAATATATATAAATATATATAAATATATATAAATATATATAAATATATATAAATATATATAAATATATATAAATATATATAAATATATATAAATGTATTTGTATATTTGTATATAAATATAATTTATTTGTAAATTGTTATCAAGAAATTCTAGTAGCTTAGTGGTTGGAGTATCAACCTCCGACTCTAAGGTACTCGGGTTCGAATCTTGCCAATGACATTTCTCTTAATCGACAATAATCGAAATAATTAATAATAAATAATAAGAATATAAGGGGGAGGGGTTCTATAAAAAAAATAATGTTATAAATAAGTAAAATATTTAATAATTAATAAAATTATTACCGACGGATCCGGATATTTACCGACGGAATTCCGACAGCCAAAAATCCGTCGAAAATTCGCTTGTCAGTAAATATTACCGACGGATTTTGACCGTCGGTAATTTTAATATTTCTTGTAGTGATCACTCAAATAGAGGATTAACGCTGTCACTATAATCACAGTTGTTACAAACAGATTACAATGGAAAAGATAAAGTAAAGAAAACACCTCTCTTGAAATCCACAAGAGATGAAGAACAGTTTTCCCTAGAGACGGCACATCACACAATCCACTAAGAACTCCACTTAGTGATTCTTATCGCTTCTAGCCCACACCAGGTTCCAAAAGCCCCTTTTTCTTGCAACAAACAGTTCTCTGGCACTCACAGCACTTAACTTTTGTATGAAAAAGGTTGTTCTTATTTTGTGAGTGCCATAGAGAAGCTTAAGTAGAGAAATTAGGGTTTGGGAAAATGGTTTTTCTCACTGTTTTAATCGATTATTTCACCATTTAATCGATTAAAGCCGAGGCACTTTGATAAAATTGAGCTTTTTGAAGCTTCTAAGGTGCAGACTATGTACCGGCTATCTCAAACTCTAATATTACAGACTCAATCTAATTAAAACAGAGTTATTACATTATAAAACAAGTCTTCAACTCTCTACATTCTTGTGTTCTTGAATCATCATCAAAATCAACAAGCTTCATTTCCATCAAGTCTAACATCAAGTCCTTGAATGTTTAACAGTCGTATCAGTTAAAACAAATCTGGAAAATAATCAAGAACATTTTAACAGATTAAAAGAAGTTTTAACAGATTAATTCAAGACTTTTAACAGATTAAAAGATTGTTTTAACAAATTAATTAAACCAGCAGTTAGAACAAATATCTATATAAACAGGATTGCTTCAGTCTTTTAAAACATACCTTTGAGCAATCAATCAAGCATTCATAAGTGAAGTTTTTCAAGAAAGAATCACGCAAGTTTTGTGGTGTTTTTGAAAGTTCTTTCTGTTAGAAAAGGAGGCTGAGATCAAGAGGGGGGTGAATTGATCTTTGAAAGATTTTCGCAATTTATAGATTATCTATTTCAAAGATTAAGAGTTCTGAATAATTCTTGAATCAAGAAAAACAAGTAATTGAAATAAAGACTGCAGTAGAATTAAAGAGGGTAAAGTTTAGAAAAATACAACCAAGATTTATACTAGTTCACCCAATCCTAGGGCTATGTCCAGTTCTCAGCCAAATTCCAGCTGAGTTCCACTAGATTGAATGATTTACAAATTACAAATTCTAATCACACACCCAACCTACCACAAGAACCAAAATTTCAGTCCTTGCACCTAAACCTTCACCAAGAACCAACTTTCAGTTCTTGAACCAACCTACAGCCAAATTCCAACTACAGAACCAGTGCCCAACAATTCCAAACACCCAACAGACAGTAAAGAAATGTAAAGAAACAAAGAGAAGAAACTAGAATACTCAAACCCAGATTATGCAGCTCTATAGAATGAGTTTCTTCACACAAAAAAATGCAAAAATTGCCTCAAGAAAGAACTTAACTCCACAAAACTTGCGTGATTCTTTCTTGAAAGTAGCTCTTATGATTGCTTGATTGATTGCTCAAAATTATTTTTCAAAAGACTGAAGCAATCATGTTTATATAGAGATTATTCTAACTGCTGGTTTAATTAATCTGTTAAAACAATCTCTTAATCCGTTAAAAGTCTTGAATTAATCTATTAAAACTTCTTTTAATCTGTTAAAATGTTCTTAATCATTTTCCAGATTTGTTTTAACTGATACGACAACGTTTCAATCGATTAAAACACTTTGTAAAAAATCCCTTAAGTTGTTTTAATCGATTAATTTGCATTTTAATCGATTAAAATTCTACCAAATATTTTCATAAAACTTTCTAAGTGATTTTAACTGATAACAACCAGTTTTAATCAATTAAAACAATTTGCAAAAAGTCCCTTAAGTTGTTTTAATCGATTAAATCGCAGTTTAATCGATTAAAATTATTCTGATCAATCATATATGAGATTTAATCGGTTAAAACTCATTCTGATCGATCATATGCTGGATTACATCGATTAAAAAGTACTTCAAGTGGTTTTAATCGATTATTTCGAACTTATATCGATTAAAATACTGCCAGAACACTTCCCAGAACATTTTAAGTGATTTTAATCGATTATTTCGAAACTATATCAGTTAAAACACTGACAAAAGGTTTTCAAAAATTCCTTTAATGAAAACAATCGATTAATTCGAAGACATATTGATTAAAACAGTTCGAGTGAATGTTTTAACTGATAAAGCTCATATAATATCAGTTAAAACAATTTCTTAAAAACCATTTAACCGATTACTTTGGTTTTAAACAGATTAAACATCTTTAGAGGCATTTTCAAAATCTTTTAAATGATAAAACCTCATGCAGTAGAGAGATATGAATGATTAAACATATGTATAGATGCAGACTCACTAATCACTCTACCCTTTTAACCAAGTAACATTTGACTTCATTTGACTTCATCAAATCAACAAGATCTTTGTTTTATCAAATGATTCAATAAGATCTTCATCACTTTCAGTCTCCCCTTATTTGATGAAGACAAACACCTCTTTGAACGATTCTGCAGAAGAAGTCACTTGAGTATATAGATTAGTGAGTATTCAAAATTAATCATTTCTCCCCCTAGATTTCTCCCCCTAAAATCGTGAGTATATCAAAATTAATCATTTCTCCCCCTTTGACTTCATCAAAAAATAGGGAAGAGAGGAGTAAAACAAGCAATATGCATGGCATGTAACAAAATTTATTTTTAAAACAACATTATAAAAAAATTTCATGATACCAATGAGATGTATTACTCATTTAAAACCCAATTAAAGTTGATTCAAACTTATCTTCGTTAACACGTTTGAAATGAATACAATAGACACGTGTAAAGATAAGGGAACCATGCTTTAGTAGCATGTTACAAGAACAACCATTAACTAAAGCCTTTAATTTTCTTTCCAGAATAATAATCGATTAAAAACAGGAGATAATCGATTAAATTGATCATGTTAATGATTTTAATTGATACAAATAACATTTTAATTGATTAAAACAGATGTACATTGAAATCCTGGGAACATTTAATCGATTAAATTTCGATTTAATCGATTAAAACAGTACGAACAGTAGTATTACTAATGAAATTAATCGATTAAAACTAGTTTATATCAATTAAAACACTCAGAAATGGGAACTAAGTGATGTTTGATGCATCTAAAATGCCTAATTCAGTTCGGATTTTATAAAATCGATCACGAGCAAGAGGTTTTGTGAATATATCAGCTAATTGTTTCTCAGTTTCTATAAAGAAAATTTCACAATCACCTTTTAAAACATTATCACTAAAGAAATTATTTGTCTTGACCCTAAAAGACAAGTAACTTATGATAAATTCAAAATAGCCACAAGATGTTTTTTTTTTTAAAAGAGTATTGAAAATTATACAAAATCCGCACAAAACCATAATGTTACATCTCAATTTAGTGAATTTAATTGATGTAAATCAATTTTAGTTTATACAAATCCATAATCTATAGCTTTTAATCGATTACATCATAAAATAATCGATTAAAATAGTATGAATTGTTTGTATCAATGTCCTGTTAATAGATTTAACCGATTAAAATGATTTTTTATCAGTTAAAACTATTAGAATGTGTTATCTAGGATCTCTAATTCAATTCTAACTTCAAATTAGCATACCTACATTATATTTAAGGATGTTCAAGGAGTGTTTCTGATCAAAGACCAATTAATTGTACAAACCAACATAAACAAAACATCAAATAAAGAAAAGACAGGAAATAAAAAAATAGAAAAAAAAACTTATGATAGAAAAGACCCTTCTTGATGATACTTAATCTTCCTAGTTTCCCTGATTCAATTGCATATCCTCCAATTTGGTATAAATGTCAGCAATTTCATTTCCCAGGTTGGAGAATTTTGTGTTGGCCTGCTGAAAGTGCTGGTAGGTCATTTGCATGTGTTTCCTTTGATTTTCTTGCAATGAGGCCATTTCAGAGAGCATGGTTCTTTCAAACTGGGAGAGAGGAGCTCCACGGTCAAGTTGCTCCATGTATGGTATGATCTCCATGTTCTCATAGGAAGTTTGACCACCAGTGGATTCAGGAACCTCAACAGCAGCCGGAGAAGAAGGAATTTGACCTTGATCAGCTTCTTCATCTTCTTCCTCATCTTCAGACATCCCAGCATCAATCTTA
This sequence comes from Sphenostylis stenocarpa, assembly GCA_963425845.1. Taxonomy (NCBI): domain Eukaryota; kingdom Viridiplantae; phylum Streptophyta; class Magnoliopsida; order Fabales; family Fabaceae; genus Sphenostylis; species Sphenostylis stenocarpa. The sequence goes on from OY731404.1 coordinate 59,895,032, forward strand.
GAGATCCACTCTCCATCAATTTTGATAAATCCCATCTTCTGCAAAGTGGAATCATCAATATTATTGGAGGCCTTTGGAGTTTCCACATATTCTCCTGCAAGATCTACTTCAAAGTATCTAAAAAATTGATTAATCAGCATAGCATATAGCAGTTTATAATCAGCCAATCTTTTTGCTTTTATCATGTGATCCTTGATAATAAAAATCCAATTTACACGGATATTATTTTCCATGCAGTACATAAGAGCTAAATCACCCTCATTATGTAAAGCATGATTACTCCCCCTTGGAGTAAGCATCCATGCAATGATGAAGGCAAGAATTCTTGGTTCAAGCTCCATTTTCCCAGCATTAAGAGTTCTTACAGAATCATTTTGATTTTTGAGACAACTGCAGAAAAATTGAATTTTGTTAAAATCAGGTAACTCTGCAATGTTACCTCTAGATACCTTTACACCAACATCATGAAGACCAACCACTTCTTCCCACACCTTAGGAGTGATCACCAGATTTATACCTTTGACTTGAGACCTTAGAGTGGAGCCGCTGACTGTAAGGTTGGCATAGAATACCCTCACTAGATCAGGTTGAATGTTGCTAGTGTGCTCCAGAAAAATTTTTAACTTTTGTCTTTTCAATTTTCTTATTGAGGTAAAGTCTTCTTCATCCAACCAAGCAAACTTAATATATTTAGGAATCACCAGTTGCTTTTGGCTGAAATTGGAAATGAAGTTGTTCATCTTGTCAATATCTCCATTGAACCATGCTTCAACATGTCCCCCAGCGTGGCCAGCAGCAGAGGAAGATTCCCCCTTATGTTTCTTCCTTGATTATGATCTTTTAAGCATCTTGTAGCAGAGATTTGAGAAGGAATTTGATTGATACAATATATAAGAACGATAGAAGAGAAAGATGAAGAAGAGGAGAAACCGAAAATGCAGTAACCTGATTTTTCTTTGATGAATAGAAGTTTAGATTCCAAATTTTTGAAGTCCGAATGACAGACCTACAATATTTCAATCTTAATTGGCCATGTCCCCTTGACCGAGTGCGAGAATCACATGCTTTGGGCAGTGGGTACATAAGCTAAAGTGTTCTTGGATAAACATAGACTCGATCAAACACTACAATGAATGCTTTTCACATATTTTGATTATCAATGAATCTTGAAAATTTCATCTTGATTTGTTGGAAATTCTTCAATTAACCATATTTAAAACAATTTTTAAGAATGAATTAATCGATTAACCAATAATTTAATCAATTAATTTGATCTAGAATATTAGGTTTGAAATAATAATAGTTGTAATGATCGATTAAAATAGAAAAGAATCAATTAAATTTGTATTGCATATATTTAATGAAATGATCATAGAATTTTAATCGATTAAAGTCAATTAACTTAACTTTTAAATGATTTTAAGCTGATGTAAATCCTTTTTATAATCAATTAAAGCAGGAGATCTGGAATATTAGTTGTAAACCTAAGAGGTTTTAATCGATTAATTCGATGAATAATCGATTAAAACTGTACGGACAACTTTTAAAAATTTCTCTCGTAAGTGAATTTAATCGATTAAAATAATTTTCTATCAATTAAAATGATCAGTTCATGAAACCAAAACATATAAT